>AYEL01090168.1:0-129329 GCA_000484575.1 Olivierus martensii | reverse complement strand
GATAATCGAGGTATTCCTGTATTTCTTTTTAAAAATTTTTGATTATTCTGCATTTTAGTGATTGGTAAACAACTTCCATTAATAATATAATATCTCTGGGAAATTATATTAAGATTTTGACAATTTCAATTATAACAAAAAATGTTTAATACATCCCTGTCAGAAATCTTGATGATAAAAATCGTATTAATGAATTATAACACTAATATACAATTAAATACAACAAATTTTTATAAGAGAATTTGCAGCAAAAATAAAAAGTAAATATTTGTATTAATGGATAGAATGTACAAGAAATATAGCTGGCTTTATTTCCCTTTTTGTTCTTTCTAGCAAATGTTTTTAAATAGTGTATTATATTTGATCTAATTTTCAGAATATCAAATCAGATAATATCCAAGTTACAATATAAGTTTTATAATTAAAATTTTACTAATAAAATCTGAAGCAGGTTCTTATGAGAACATTTTTCTTTATTATTAGTTTATTTAAAATTCATAAAATAATTTCTCTATTCCTGTTTTTTTTATAGGTTATTCAAACATAAGAAATATGCTTTTTTATTCAAGATAACTTGCCAATTAATACAACATTCAATTATTAGTTGTGAAACTATTTTGAAGAAGCACATTTTCTTCTGAATTACAAAACTTGTCCAAAAAATGACTCTAGAAAATCTTGGTGATAATTAGTTATAATAAAACTGACAATTGAAACAATAAAACAACCACTGTCTGCATATAAATGTGTTTATTAATCACTATTATACACACAATAATAGCAATTAATAAATTAATATTTATTTATTTGCTTGTTTTTATTATTTATATATTAAGAAGAAGATTAATTTTAGAAAATAACAATAGCAAAGAAATTTCTCATAGAAAAGAAAGAATTTTAGTAAACTTTGAGTTACAAAAATCATATTATGCAAATTTTGATTTTATATTTAGAAAAGTTTGCTTGAATATAATTGCAAATCATCATAAAAAAAAACATTAACCAAGGTAAAGGCTGGATACATTTATCTTAAAAAGACTATATAAATTATCTTATTAATCTGATTTCTAAAGAAAATAATACAAAGTTATCATACATTGTGTGTGCTCCTCTTTATTTATTAATTTCAAAGTTTAAGATTTACATAAAATTCAATACTGAACTTAACTATTAAAAGTGACCTCAATACTGTATCTTTTTAATTTTGTTTAACATTTTTAAATAAGTAAAGATATTTAATTTCTAACATATTTTTCTTAATGGATTTTATAAAATTTAGTAGACAAGTCATACAGAAGATAACCTAGATATATCTGTTAACTTTTAACTTCAGTCATTTAAAAATGATGAATTTCAAACTTTGAGTTCTTCCTAATAATTTTTGAACTATATAGAATTTCATAAAAAAACTCAATCAAAGAAAGATCATATTTTTGTAGATAACATAAATTTCAATCTCACATCATTCCAAAATAGTAGACATGTTTGGAAGACAGATGATTAGTTCTTTCCTGAGCTGCTTGTTAAAACTTTTTAACAAGAAAATATGAAAACTGACCTTCCAGTTTGCGTCTAATATTATTCGTATAATTTGTTCAAATATATTTTTTATTGTTCAATATTCTATTTTCACTTAGATATATATCTATTGTATGTTGATTCAGTATAAGTTTTTGAAATTAATTTTTCACATCATTTGTTTCTGTTTGATATGCATATGCTCCATTTGATGCTAATAAGTGCATTATCAAATAATTATCTGAATTGCTAATTTTACTGCATAGTTAATCAAGAAATTTCATTATTCTCAATTGATGGAATTTAGCAATTAACTGTAATGAATAGGCAGTTTAGATAATTATTTGGTTTATTTCATACATGTTTATTTGTACATCAGTTGATCTGAATTTCCAAAATGACATCTTTAATTATGATTACACTGAATGCATCAATTCCTTTAGTAAATATATTATCAGCACTTAGCTACATTTTACTTTCAGTTGATCAGTTTTAAAAATTTAAATTATTATTTTTTTTTACATGAAATGCTTATTAAAAATTAGTTATATACTATAAAAGTTTCAATGATTAATCTTGTGACATCTGTAAGTAACTATAAACAAATAATAGAGATTAATATTACATATTTTTACATAATGTATTTTGAATTATACATTAATTTTTTTAAATATAAAGTGAAACTGTTTTACATTAAATCTGATATCAACAATTTTACACACTTTTGTTAAAAAGCAATAACTTCTATAATTATAATTATAGAATATTAAATTTGAACAACAGAAAGGAATAATAATAATAGTAAATATCAATAAAATACTACTACTACAATGAAGAATTTATAGATAAAATTCTGATTATATCTTAATTTCATTATTTCAAATAAATTGAAATTTTGAATAAAGAGTTAAGTAAATAAGAACTATAAGTAATAATAATAAAAATTTCACATTCAAATATGGGTAAATCTCTTATAGCTTACGAATTCCTAAAGAAAAAGCTTTAAAAATGTAATAAATTAAGGATGAAATTGTAAATCCATATGCAAAAAAAAAAAAATGTCTGAAGCAGAATTTATCAAGTAGATGATACTACTGGCATTGTTGATTTTAAATACACTATCGCATATATATAATTTTAAGTTATTTATCTGTTCATCAATTAAAAATGAAAACAATTGTTATCGTATATTCTGAAATATTGTGTAAGTTACCATTGTTTCAGTAGGAATAAGATTTAAGTTGTCATTTTTACGTTTGATAGAATAAATTGCGATAAAGTTAATACTGTATTTATCCTCTTGGCATTTGTTATTTGAAAAGTCTAATCGGCAGTTTCATTGCTATTAAAAATTCATAACAAATACATATTTCAAAGAACGACGAATGAATTTTTATTACAATAAAACCATCGTTTTTATTTTTGATTCTACAGATTTATTGTTAATACTACAATGAATTTTTCTTCCAGCAAACAAAACACAATCCTGTAGTTATCTTGGTCTTAAATTCTCACTTTTTCAAAATATCTTCATCCTTCAACATGGGATTTGTTAGCTGATGAGATTCTCCTAACAAAGTAGCAGTAACTTATTACATAATAACTATCTCAATCATTTTCATTTTATTGATTTAGAATTATTAAATTTTAAAAGCTAAGAATGCTTAAAAACTCGCAGGATAAGCAAATCACAATGAATTGAATATAGTGATGAATTAGGCAATTTGGAAATTTTGCAAATACAATAAAAACATTGAATACTGTACTGTACAGTATTATATAAAATAAAATACTGTATAGCATAACCCTTCTTAGGCTAAGTCTGCGCTGTATATCCCAATACTTTTGTAATAGGTTTACAAATATGTAGACGTATTAAATAAGAGAGAAAAAATGAAATATTGTACTTAGAATCAAATCGCAGAAAATAATTGTTAAGAATGACATACATAACTAAACGAATATTATCTTACGTTCATGGAATAGAGGAATGCAAATTAAAGGCATTCCAATGTCTAGTTTTCATTGTATAATAAAAGTCGGTCTTTTCTGCCGACAATTATAGTCGCAGTTTTTACTGGATTTGTGATAATTTTGGAATAACAAACGAAATTTCGTTAGCGCCTTTCAAATTGAATGTATCTACAAAATTGTATTTTATATATTTCTGTTATAAATAACAAAAACTATATCTATGCAGAAAATATTCCTTTTATTTTCGTGAAATTAGATATTTTATGTATAATTTTCTTTTATTAACCTATTATGATATACAAATCCAAATCAAATTATGTTACACTTCGTTTGATTTGTATATTGTTTTGTTCGACTTTTCATTGTAATTAATTCACATAAAAGAAAAACCACTTTGTTATTTCGGATGCAAAATACTGTATTGTCTTGGACATTCGGCAGTAATAGGAGTCTTTCTTTTTTGGGTTCTGTTTAGCACCTTATTCACAACTTTTTGGTAATTGTTTTGTCAGGAGGTAGTGAGCTCGTTTGAATCAATGTTATTTCGGATGCAAAATACTGTATTGTCTTGGACATTCGGCAGTAATAGGAGTCTTTCTGTTTAGCACCTTATTCACAACTTTTTGGTAATTATTTTGTCAGGAAGTAGTGAACTCGTTTGAATCAAGGTTAGTAGAAGATAAGGTTGTCTCATGCGGCTGATTTTCTGACTTCCTGTCTTCCAGGTCTTCATGCGTAGACCTGGTCAGAAGCGAGAGATGATGATGTTATTGCTATTGTAGGGAGTGTAGAGTTCAAATTCTTATTTATGAAGTTTTAATTAATTAATTAACATTAATTTATCAAAGTAAAGTAATCTTAAGTTTACATTTAGCATTAATAGCTAGTATGAAAGACAGTATTAGACATTAGACAGTATGAAATGTGTATTTTATTTTACATGAGGTAAATTTAGGTTTAATGAAATATAGTTATACAATATACTGCTGAATAATATGATTATAATAGAATGCGTATTTAAAGTTTAAAATTACTGGTAGGGAAGAGAGTTGTGCTGGAGAACATGCTAAAGGAAAAGCAGTGATTTATTAATTATTATACAATATCTATTAAGTAAGAGTTGTGCTGGAGAACATGCTAAAGGAAAAGCAGTGATTTATTAATTATTATACAATACCTATTATTAAAAGTATCGAAAAACTAATTTAACTAACTGTATAAATTTAATACTGCAGATATGTTAAATACTGTATCTGATTACATTGATTATGTTGTATGTGAAAATGAGAATTCATTTTTATCAGATGTTCCAAATCAGTCATCAGAAGAATATATATTAAAGGATGATGCATTATTATATTTAACAGGATGGATTGCTAAGAAATATAAACACAAATATCCTAATTTAGGAAAATTTACCCATGAAATCAAACAATCTGATCACACTTATTTCCTACCATCATATATTCAACAGCTTTCTTTTGGTGGTCTTGTTGAACCTTCAGAAGAATTTTTTAATTTAGCAAAAAAATGGAATATATATTTTTACAATATTCAAATGACATAAAATCTAAACAAAAATCTGTGTTTAATTTGACCCATTTAATGAAAACAACAATTCATTTACCTGAAGATGTAATAACATTTGTTACACGACTTTATATTAAATTAAAATATCTAAATTATTTTATAAAACAAAAAATATTTTCGTTTAAGAGAAAAAATAACTTTAGATATGAAAGAAAGCTTAAAAATAAATATATATACTTAGAATTTTAAATTCAAAATAGTTATAATTCCAAAGGAATTAAAGTACTATATTCAAACAAAGTTTTTCTTTCCTAAAAAAATTATCAGTTCATTCAGTTCTTGTTAAAATATGTTCTGCAGATATAAAAACGATATATTACCCTAATCAATTCAGCAAATGATATTGTAATAAAACTTAATTAATATATAAACTATTGCATTCTATACAAGTCTAAATGTAATTTATTTTTGTGCTGTTTCTTATTACAATTATTCTTTAATATATTACAATAATTCATTCCTAGTATTTCGAAAAAAAAAAAATTATAAAATATATAAAAATTTTATTCTAATCTGTCTGCAAAATGATATACTGTAGTTTCAGTAAACTGTGTTATAAATTTTTAAAATTATTATTTTTTACTCTATTAGCATTTTTCAATGTAATTGACTAATGTTTATATGTCAACATTTTTGCAATAAGTAAATCTATATGTGTTTTTTTTTTATAAAAATTGTATAGGAATAATATTTTTGATTAAAAATGTCCAGTCTTTTTTGAATTATTCGAGATGTTTATTCATCAGATATTAGAGAATAAATAAGATATTCAAAAGTTGATTAAAAATCTCTATTTCACAAAATTAGAGTACAAAGAAATCATTTTGAAATTTTATTAATAAGTAGTTAAACATTGGCATTTTATAAAATAAATTTCACTATTTGGAATTAAATAATCAAAATGTTGAATCACTACAATAAAGTTTTTATTTCTAATATTCGATTTAAAATAAAGCTATTTAGTAGAAGATAAAGTGAAACCATTGCTATTAACCTTTAATTAATTACTATTTCCTATTAATATTTAAAAGCTTCGTTTTATAGTAGAATTGTACTTTTTCCGAATTCTGTTTTGGTCTAACGGTGACGTCACATCAACAACCAATAGCGTGCCACTTTTCGGCATGAGACAACCTTGTCTTCTACTAACCTTGCGCTTGAATGGCAAAATTGACCTCGTTTGGCTGATTGTACAAAAATTAGGGGAGTTCAAAGGGATCGATTGCAAAATTTATCGGCTCGGGTCAAGTTAGGCTGAAATTACACGTACCACACCACGACTACAAAACGATGGTTGTTTGTGGACGGTCGTGAATTAATATAGAAACTCATGTTGTAACTCACACGGACCACGCTTTGCGACAGCTGTTGAAACCGACTTAAGGCAGATTCCCACTTGAGCTGCGCTACCGCGGGCTGATGAGTCACAAGCTCGTGAATTAATATAGAAACTCATGTTGTAACTCACACGGACCACGCTTTGCGACAGCTGATGAAACCGACTTAAGGCAGATTCCCACTTGAGCTGCGCTACCGCCGGCTGATGAGTCACAAACGACGATAGGCCCGGTATTCGTTCCCATTCAATTAAGCGTTGCGGTAAACAATTGACGACATCAGCCAATAGTCGGTAAGAATTGGAATACGTCAACCACCAATCACCGCCATTGTATAATTCTTTTAATATTAAGCACTTCTCTGATTGGCTAGTATCTGCAACTAGTCTCTGTATAGAAGCGCAGACGTTGGGAGCTAGCAACGTCTACGTTTCTAACAAATGGCCGCAAGGTCAAGTTCCGTTGCTATGGAAATGAGCTCTTTTCTGCGTTTGCTGCAGACTTCGTCCCAAGTGGGAATCCGCCTTTAGTGAGTGATCCGTGTGAGTTATGTTTTTCTATGTTAATTCACGACCGTCCACAAACAATCATCGTTTTGCAGTATGGTATGGTTCTGTTACGATACGTGTGACTTCAACCTAAATCAGCCAGCCATAACGTATATAGCAGGGGTGCACAGACTTATTAAGACCAAGGGCCGCATAGATTCACCGTGACTTATGAGAGCCACCAAAAACAACCATGAAAGTTATGTATTATGTTTATTAATTATATGCTACAAAGAAATGTAATCAAAATTAAAGGGTTTTTAATTGAATGAGTCATCTTGCATTGATTTAACAACTTTTTTTTGTTAGATTGGACATTTGTAGTAGCAAAAAACAAAATTGATTCTAAATTTTCATTAGTTAAGCGGCAGTGCTACCTTGTACGCATGTACAGTTTTTTTAATTACCGTATCTATTTCACACACACATACAGTAAAAATTAAAAAATGTTTATCATTACAAATATGATTATTATTTTTTCCTTATTATTTAAAACATCATTATCGTAATTTCACATTAGAAAAATAATATTTGAAAATGATTGTTCAGAATTACAAATAATATTTCGTTGATTGTGTGATTTGTTAAAATAATACATGGGGAGGCGAGCCGCCAACAAATTAATGGAGGGCTGCATGCGGCCCGCGGTTTGTGCGTCCCTGGTATGTATAGGAAGGAAAGAAAAAAATAGGAAGTTAAAAAGTTAAATCACTTCAGCTATAGTTTTGAAAGATTATTTTTGTAAACCAGTTTTGTTAAATGAGATATTTTATAAACTTAACTTTTTGAATTTATAATTTTTATATTTTATTATATTATCCAAAGCTATTAATTATATGCTACAAAGAAATGTAATCAAAATTAAAGGGTTTTTAATTGAATGAGTGATCTTGCATTGATTTAACTTTTTTTTTTGTTAGATTGGACATTTGCAGTAGCAAAAAACAAAATTGATTCTAAATTTTCATTAGTTAAGCGGCAGTGCTACCTTGTACGCATGTACAGTTTTTTTAATTACCGTATCTATTTCACACACACATACAGTAAAAATTAAAAAATGTTTATCATTACAAATATGATTATTATTTTTTCCTTATTATTTAAAACATCATTATCGTAATTTCACATTAGAAAAATAATATTTGAAAATGATTGTTCAGAATTACAAATAATATTTCGTTGATTGTGTGATTTGTTAAAATAATACATGGGGAGGCGAGCCGCCAACAAATTAATGGAGGGCTGCATGCGGCCCGCGGTTTGTGCGTCCCTGGTATGTATAGGAAGGAAAGAAAAAAATAGGAAGTTAAAAAGTTAAATCACTTCAGCTATAGTTTTGAAAGATTATTTTTGTAAACCAGTTTTGTTAAATGAGATATTTATAAACTTAACTTTTTGAATTTATAATTTTTATATTTTATTATATTATCCAAAGCTAATAGCGAGTTTGCGCAATGGTATTTTCCGTTATAAAAAGACCTGTTATAACCTTACAGCTCCCATAACGTCCTAAGCATAACGGAAGCTTCCCGTTATAAGATTACATTATAAAATAAAGTTATAACGGTAGCCAATCAAAGTAATCGCTCTCTTATAAAGGAAGCCAATAAGAATTGTACCTTCATGTAAATAATATCTACATTTTAAATTTAAATAACGAAATAAATAAATAAATCACCTGAAATGATGTCTATCAACAGTTTCGAATCTCGTGGGCAATTGAAGAGCATTATATAATTGTAAAATATCTGTTTTTTTTTAAATGTAAAAAGATGTCTAAAGTTCGAAAGTGGTATATCATTTATATTAAAGATCGCTCTTTCATATAAATGTTCATGTTCCTTAGCTGCTCTTTTCATAGCTGTAAAAATAAAATAGTCTTCTAATGCATCTGGATCAAACGCCATCATATTATATACATCCATGTTTGTTTTTTTACTTTTTCTACCGTGAGAGGGACAGAAAATAGCCTCGATTTCAGCATGTTTATATCGTTATAAATATAAGGGAAACCAGTTGATACGCAAACGCAATTTATAATGTTTAACTTACGCTATGTATAACGATGTAACCATAACGGAAAATACCTTTCCGCAAACTCGCTATTGTTAATTTTACGATGTTATAAATTGTTTGATAGGATAATTAAAAAACATTGATAAATTTTGAAAACGAAACATTAGATATAGATAGCAATAATTCTAACAATCTATATATACTGTTTAAATAAAGATATAACATCGCGATTTAACAGCTGGCGCTATATAAACAAACGCTCTTCAGATGTAAACATGAATATATTTTTCCGATATTTTTAATTATTATTAATTTCTACATATGCCATATCATTTTATATATCAAATTCTATGTAATCCAAATTTTATCGACAATAAATTTTTGAACTTTTTATAAAAAAAAAGTTTTCAATTTTTTTGTGCTTTACAAAAAATATCTGGTAGATTTTAACAAAATACTGTACAGTAAGACTCCTCTTAATGCTGTTTCGATATAATGCGGTTTTTTCGAATTTCTATATTTTTATTGATTCACTTTGGCGTGGTTTTTCGAACCGATATTCTTACATAAATCCAAAATCGCATGAATTTATTGCATTGATACTCCTATGCAGTCTCATAGTGCGTTTGATATCAGTGCAGTGCATAAGAAAGTCTGCGGTCAGAGTTCATATTTATGATCGGTCATCAATGTTATTTTACACTAGCGGTGAGTTCATATTTATGATCTGTCATCAATGTTATTTTACAGTAATAAAAATAACCAGAGTTCATATTGATCGGTCATCAATGTTATTTTACAGTAATAAAAATAACAATTATCCCTTTTTAGTTTTAAACTCCGGAATGCTGCCACTTTAAACTATAGTTCCTCGAAGTTAGAACGTTTTTCTTTTATCAATATTTTTCATTGCCACTTTAAACTATAGTTCCTTGAAGTTAGAACGTTTTTCTTTCATTAATATTTTTTCCTTGTTTATAGTTTACTGCAATCTGAATAATGCTTTTTGTTTTTAAAATTTTTTATTTTCTAATTTTAAGAATTTTTTCATGAATGATTTATGAATACAAATCGATATTAGCAATAAAAAATGTCTATAATTAATGTAATACAATAGCAATAATACATGTTACAAAATAAAATTTAAAAAATGCTATTTTATTTTTTATTCACTTTGCCCTGTTTCACCTATCCTCATTATTTACGTGTTAAAATGACCTCGTTAAACACTGTTTCATTTACCGCTTTGTTTCCTTGGAACGTATCCATCGCGTTAAACTGTATCAATATAATGAAACTAGTAATGTTGGATTTTAATGATATACTTATTATAAAATAATCGTAACTCGATAATTTATAAATTTAATAAAAGCTATCAAAATAAACCAACGTTAAACATTTTATTTAATTTATAAATTTTAAATATTTAAATATATAATATGACGTGGGCCTCTAATTGTATTTTTGCTCCAGGCTCCGCAAATTCTAGGAATGAGTCTACTGTTCAGTATTCCATATAAATGCTGTACCATTGTAAAATAGAAAGTCTGAAGTGGCATTTCAGTTTTCATCTTATGTGTGGCAATTTGATAGAGATTTTGATCAAGAATTGTTTTTTAAAACGGCCAAGTTGAGGCTATAAACAAGAATTATGCTAAAAAAATTATTGTCCAATGAATCATAATTCTGTACTTTAATAAGGTACTTTGCGGATCTGGGTCAGATGCCAAGATATTTCAGAGAGGTTTGTCCCAGTTAGTGGTTTCAATCTCGGGATTCGGATCGATCATTAGACTTTTTACATATAAAATGTAATTTTAACTTAAATATGACATTTATAGATATCTCTTCTATGAGGGTATCTATAAAAAAATTTTTTTCGATTAACAAATACTTCAAAAGTAATAACCTGCGTAATATTTTCTTAATTTATTAAATATTAAAGTCATACATACATAAAGTTCTAGCTCTCTGCAATACCGGATCTAGTTGGTGCGGGGCCCGATTGAAATATTTTTCGCGGGGCCCCTCAAAATATGTATAAATAAAATAAGTAAAATTTATAAAGACCCATTTTTGTCGGCTGGATTGGCTACGTGGAAACCTTTCGGCTTTTCACTCTGGAGGACCCGGGCTCGAATCTCGAGTCCCATTCCTTGAAATTATTTATCATGATCATGAAGTCGGGCCCTCCCGTCGTCCACAATCCGGCTGATCCCTCCGCAGGGATGGACAGCATGTAGAACGACTTCTTTCGCCCCGTCAGTTATTATTCTTATAGAAAGAAAACTGGCGTCATCTGATGACAAAAAAAAACAGAAGAAGGGTTAATTATTTGGATAAATTTCACCTTGGTGTGAAAATTTGAATAATTTTATTTTTCATCGGAAATAGCAACCCCGTGGCCTAATTAGCATATATTAGGTTTCAATATAACATATTGATTAGAGCCTCCTCCAGAGAGATATGATTAGGATTAATTAATTTATAACTATCCTGTACAAAACCTGACTCAAAAAATAGAGATAGGGCTCAATGTAAAAAAGATAATTGAGTGTGTGGACGTTTTCGGTGTAATTGTAATCTTCCGTAACTTCCTTTATTATATCGTATCATTTATATGTTCCGCGAATATTGAAAAACGATACATATATTTTAATTTTTTTTTCTTAATACATTATTTAATTACGTAAACTTTCATAAACACGGGGCCCCCTCAAGCGCGGGGCCCAATTAGGTGCAATCGGCTTAAATCCTGCACTGGCTCTCTGTTTTCTTTTATGTAAACGAATATTGCAATTTTTAATTTTTTACATAAATTATGTTGTTAACTACAAAAAAATAAATTGAAGGATCGCACGAATAAACAAATATATATGTTGTGATAAATGTTATAAAATAATCCAAGGAAACCAAAATCCCGAGATTAGAAGTCGCTTAATCCAGGGATCTGGGTGGTTCAAAAGCATCCGGGATTGATACTACTAATCCCAGCTCTCGACTCTATATTTATCATGGCCAATCCCACTATTGATGCGAAAGATTTTGTTACATTCATAAAATATACAAACCAAAATTTTATATGAAACTACTAACAATTCAAAATTGTAACAACAATTTGAGAAACTTTTGCAGGATCTGATGCATACTTTGGAATAATGCTTTGCAAGTATAGATGGAGTTAAAAATAAGTTTATTCTTTCGATGCTAATGTCAAAAGGTTTTCTGGGGATATAGGGCATTTCAATATTCTTATATGCTTTGACGAGTTAGATCAAAATAATGAAATAAAGATAGAAAATATCAAAAATAAGAGGTACAAACATTAGCTTGAATTTATTAAATATTAAGTAGGATTAATTGAATAAAAATGAGAATTGTAAATACACATTAATTTCATTTCGTGTATTTCTGCATGGAAAAATATTAAATTTTTCAAAAAATCCTGATTCTTGTATCATTGGTAAATCCATCATAAAAGAAAAGTGGACTTTTTTGTCCCCATTTTCCATTCAGATAGAATACTTAGTGACGGGAGGAAACAAGCATTACCATAAGTTGCCCATCCCTGAAGAGGGGTCACCCAGATGATGGAGGACAGGGTCTAGAATCCATGATTAAATTTTTCAAGGAATGAGTACAAGAATCAAAACCCGGCCCCTCTATGGTGGAAAACATTTCTACGAGGCCAATTCGACTGTTGTTATTTTTATTTTATGATTATATATATATTTCACTTATTCATTTTTAGAGTTTGAATTTTCTTAGTCTATCTTTTTTAATCTCCACTTTCTGTCCTGGTAGATAATAAACGGCCAAACTTGGACAATCCATGAATATTTTCTGAAGAACCCAGGCATCTAGTCTGAATCCTTCGAGTGGAAGGCTAACAATCCCACGTGACTATCCAGCTACAATAAACGCTAGCACATTTTCTGTAATATTGAGCGGAGTGCCATATCTTTTTCGTCGAAAATAGGCGTTATAAATTACCAAAACTTATATACAGTGGCGTAGCTGATGGTCAGACTTTAGAGAAAAGACTACAGGAGCATAGGTATGATATAAGAGTGGGTAAGATGAATACAGCGCTAAGTAGAAGAGTCTATGAGGAGAATATCAAGATACAATGGAAAAAGCTAAGGTGATAAAACCATGTGATAGCAGAAATGGGGCTTTGTTTAATGAGACACTGGAAATCTTAAAAAGATTAAGGAATATTAATATATCAATAACTAAAAATCAAAAATCACGTAATTTATCGGTTTCAAATTTTTGTCGAATTTTAAGTGCTAAAGTCAGGGGGTAGGCTTATACACGGGTTATGCATTTTTACCGATTTTTAAACTCTGAAGTCAGGGGGGTCGGCTTATACACGGATCGGCTTATATTCGAGTATATACGGTAATTTCTATTTTCAGCTATTTTATATATTTTTTTATATTTAATTTTACATAAAATCAGGGAAAAATTTTTAAGTAGAAGAGGGAAGGTCTTCAAATTTGTGAAGTCATGGCCAGGGAATGTAGTTTGAAGTGATGAAAAAAGATGAAGAGTGAGAGGGAATCAAAAAGTGTTCAAAATTGCATGATGTAGTTTATGGATATCCCCTAGATAAAAATGAAAATTTAATATGTTATATTAATTGTTGAAATAATCTATTCCAATGAAATCAGTAATCTTCCAATAATGATATAATTGCATTATAATACATTCAAATGTCATTTAAACAAAATAAATACTATAATTTGCATAATATAAAATAAAATATTTGATTTCTTATAAAACAAATTTTAAATTCTTTTTTGTAAAAATTCAAATATTTTTATATAAATACATGTAATTTCATTCATCATTTATTTATCTCCCTATCATTTATTTATTTCATAACAAATTTTGGTCAATATATTATTCTTCTCTAATATCATATACAAGGTATTAATTTATAAAATTTATTAGGAGAAGACAAAATCTATCAGATTTCTCAACTAAACTAAGAGAATTTAAAGTAGAATGAACTAGTCAAATATCTATCACATAGTTTATCCTAACATCTTGATCTCTTATGACTTAGATTTCAAGAAATTAATTAACGCACAAAATGAATATTTCTAACAATAAATATAGCTCTGTGGCCAGTGTTTCAGTAGTGCAGTTTCTTTGAATGATAATCTTGCAGTTCAATTTTAAACTCTGATTTTGTATAACTTATTTTTATTTTATATTAAAAAAATAAAATAAATATTTTTGTATTCAGTTTTTACACTTAAGCATTTTTTATCAATTTATAAATTTGTCAAAAATCTAATGTTTATTTTATATTTTTAATTTAATACAGCATTTCTATATTTTCTTTATTATAAATAGATGATGATCCCTTTTTCTCAATGAAACAATCAAGAAAATTTTTTAGTGATGATTCCATAATATAATACAGCTGAATTTTTAATCAAGAATATTAAATCGAAGTTCAGTCAATACAGTTGAAAAAATATTTTTTCTAACTTTAAAGTTGATTAAGAAGCTTAATTTTTGAGATATCTGCCCTATTAATGTTTGTTTAGTACAAATGCTTAGTAGAACAAGTGCAACAAACAAACACTTTTAAGACTAATTTTCAACAAATAATTTTTTGATAGCCAGAACAAAACAATTTTTCATCTTGCATCAAAATTTATCAATAAATAGTTATGGAAAAAAGAATTGTGTATATGATTTATGTAACCAGACAGAATATTTATTTGAGCATCTAGTTCATTTGCACAACCATCACCATGATAACAATAAAAATTAAGCAACATACTCTAAATACAAATTTATAAATTATCAACCATAGAACAGTATAAATAAATATTAGTAATCAAAATATTGTTTAATTTCTTTGAAGCAGCAAGTAACTTGTGGACTATTTGAATGTAGCTGAAATGAAGTCCCATACTTTTCAATTTTTAATACAAAAAATTTATTAATAGTTGTGTTATATATATATATACACTGTATATACCATCTTGGTAAAATTATTTACCTATTACTTCGAATTTAAGCCGCAGTAGGATTTTAAAATTGGAAAAAATAATAAAAAATAAAAATTATCTTATAATAGATATTGAAAAATAAGAAATAGTTTTATTTACTTAAATAGGTACTAATATACATAATAAACTACCTAATTTATTGAGAATATTCTTCAGATATACTGTTACTTTTGTTCTTTTTTTTTTAAATAGCACCAGATCTCTTCTCCCAAACATGTTCTAATCAATCTTTCATCAATTCTGTTGTCATTCATGCATTCTTTTATGCTTGAATTATGAAAAACCCTTAGGAAAGTTTTTCTTGGGTACAGTTTTTTTGTTTAAAATAATAAAAGATGGTGATTTGTTTCCAAATTTTCCTTGGGTGCAGTTTTTTGTTTAAAATAATAAAAGGTGGCAATTTGTTTCCATTAGCAGTTATAAACAGCATTACAGTAATTCGTGATTTTTCTTATAATTAAAATATGGCCAGATACAATGCGACCACCGATGAACCAGGACCACCGAATAAACTGTACAGTAATATCAACGGTCGTAATACTATGCGTATGCATAGAGCATAAAGAAAAAATCCGAACATTGGTGAATGGGAGATCGGGAGAAATAAGATTTGGTATTCTACTTTAAATTATTATTTTATCTGTTATTCCCACTCTTATTGTTCATGTCTATATCAATTACTGTTTATTTCATTTTGTTTTTGTTTGTAAAATTTTACCACGAGAGGGCGCTTCTCGAGGAAGACAGCCCCTCATCTCTTTCTCTGCCTGTGATCACTTTTCAAGGAGACTCAAGAGTGTCTGCATGTGTCTGTTCGGAAGAAGATAAATCACTAGTCAACGTTGTGTATTAGATAAAACTCTTAGCGAGGAAATCCAACTACATCGTCTCAAGTGCAACTTCTCCCATAAAGAACTTTCGCCATTACAACTAACAAAAGAAGATTAAAAGAGTGAACTTTTTATTTTTTATTACTAATTTGTAAAATTTTTGATAATGTTCTAACTCATTGTCCTTTGTATAAATCTTTAGATTAAGTTTAGTTATTAAGATAATTATTGCGTAATCATTGTAAATATAATAAATTTTTTTTTTTTTATCATTTTCTCTGTGTCTTGATACCAAATTAGTGGAATCCACTCTCCTGCACATTCATTCAAACTTGAGTATATCCTTACTCAGCATTACTTACATTGGTGTCCTCAACAGGATTCCACTGGCTGGTTTCAGGAATTAATCTGCATAAATAATTGCTGTTTAATAATGATGACTGAACATTCTAATACCCTTCACTGTACTAACGATTCAAGTGGATCTTCCATAATAAACCCCCCGTGGCTAGGTATCTCGGGATTATCCCGACTTTCTCCGGAAATCAAAACAACACTTCCGATGTGTGTGAACTATTTAAGGTTCTTGACCATGTTGCCAAGCTCGCTGGTTGGGATGAGCGATTTAAGCTATTTGCCCTTAAATCACGCCTTAGAGGTGATGTTCTATCAAAAATCCAAGACATTTGTGAGATTAATGACAATGACTACGAAGGGGTAAAATGAGATCTTTTAAAGAAATTTGCAAGGAAAGACGATCGGGGTGGAAATGCTCTAAGAATTTTTACCCAACTAAACCAATGTGCAAAAGAAAATATTTCTGACTATCTTTCCTGCTTGGAGCTTCAGTTTAGGAAAGTTATAACATCTACGTGAGAAACGCAAAGAGATGCTCCATCTCCAATTTATTCGCAGATTAAATAACCCTATAAAAAGGGGTGAAAGAAGAAGCTGTTAAGATTACTGAGAACGAGTTCTGCCTTGAGATAGAATGTGGAATCAGTGAGCTCGAGATTCATAAAATTTACGAGCAAATTGGTGATACAGAAACTGAGAATGCGACACGTTTATCTAAGGTTAATATGACTGACTTGAGAAGTGAAATTAATGACCTTAAGAAACAAATATGTGAACTTGCACAACAAATGAGTGATTTAAAAAGTGAGCTTAGGAGAAATAACGATACGATGGGAAGCCTTAATGCGCAAGGGTCCAAACTTCGAGAGAATTATGATTTCCCAAGACATAAGTTTAATGAATGCTCTTATTCTAACAAGAGAAATTTAAACTAGAGGACGGCAACCTTATAAGCCAGCAAGGTTTGCCAAAAATTGAAGGTCTGGCTGGAATGAATATTAACAAGAGTGGTCTTATTCTCAAGGAGATTGTTTTATGTAATATGAGGATCTTCACTCTTTTGGATACAGGAGTTCAGTGCTCCATTATTAACGAAAGGTTGACTAATACCTTAAGAAAACATAATTGTATTAGCATGATTAATAACCCAACCAGAATAAAGGGCATAGGATCTGAATACATAGATTGCAATAAGTGTGCTGTTATTAATATTTTTGGTAAACAAATTGAGTTCCTAATAATCCCATTCGAGGTCAATTCTGACTATGATGCTATCTTTGGCATTGATGTTTTAAGGAGGTGCCCCCACATGCTTGACGATGTTATCAAATTTATAAAAAACAATGGATTTTATGATCAACCTGAACGAGGAGAAATCCATGAAACTGTAATCACTAGCGTTAAGGAAGCAAGTAGTATTCTGGATAAAATTGAACTCACTCACCTTCCAGAATTCGACAAAGAAAGAATATCTCATATCATTGAAAAAAATATAAACTGTTTCACTGAAAATATTACTGATATTAAAGGAACTCCTCATTTTCAACATCAAATTGAAGTGGTGAGTCATGCCCCTATAAATACTAGGCAATATTGGATTCCTCAAATCTACTTACCTAAGTTGAAGAAGCTGATAAATGACTACCTTGAGGCAGGTGTGATTGAAAAGAGTAACAGCAAATATAATTCTCCTGTATATATTGTTCCGAAGGATAATGGCGAACTGAGATTCACTCTTGACTTGAGGAAAATAAACGATATTACTGTGGCTGAACCTTTTCCCATAATTCCATGGTACGTATTGACGACATATTCTCTCAAATGAATGGAAGTGCTATATTTTTCGTAATTGATATGCACTCCAGATACTTCCAAATTCCCATTATTGAAACTTGTAGGAAGTTTTTGCTTTCTCCACTCCTTGGGGTTGTTACCAACTTTGCCATATGGCCCAGGGAGGTAAAAACAGTGGCTGATTTTTCCAGAGTGTGATGATGGAAGTACTTGAAGAATTCATCAGAAAAAATTGCTTCATTTTTCAGGATGATATTGTGATCTTTTCAAAAACTATTGATGAACAAATTTCAGCCATCGACAAAATATTACAGTGTCTTTCATCCTATCAATTTGTCCTAAAACCCAATAAGTGCAAATTTCTTGTTAAGGAAGTCAAATACCTGGGCCATATTATTAACAATTGAACAAGGCATCACTCCTGATCCTGAGAACGTTAGTGGCATTATCAATTTAAAACGCCCTAAGAATGTTAAGGAAGTGAGGAGTTTCCTAGGCATGATAAATTTCTACAGACCTTTCTTATCCAACTTCTCTGAACTTGCATCTCCCATTACCTATCTTACCAAAAGTAAAAAGAAGTTTTATGGGATTCCAAATGTGAGAGGAGATTTTACACTTTAAAAAGAATGATTGCCTTTACCACTGTTCTGAGATACCCGAATTTTGAGGAATACTTCATTTTGCACATTAATGCTTCTGATAAATCAATTGGTGCTGTTCTCCAACAAAAATGTGATGGTCACCTTGCTCCCTTAGGATATTTTTCCAAACATTTATCAGGAAGTATCTTAAATTATTCTTCCATTGAAAAGGAATGTCTAGCCATCATTCTTGCACTTCGACATTTTCACTATATCATTTTAGGTCGTCCTGTTCACATTCTGTCTGATCATAAAACTCATATTTTTTTAAATAGAATGGACAACCACAACAGACGTCTGATGAGGTGGACCATGGAAATTTCTGAATACGACATTAAACTTACACATATAAAGGGGAGTGAAAACCTTGTGGCCGACACTCTCTCCCATAGCTCTGGATGTATGACCAGCATTAACGAACTTCGGCAAGTCACTGCTGAGCTTGACAATGAAATAAAAAATCAATTACGTGATTCTATAGATGATGATGAACTTTTCGGCCCAATAAAACATGCATTAACAAACACTTTTCCCTTGGACTCAGGAGTGTGTGCACGTGTTTGTACGGAAGAAGATGAAACACCAGTCAACGTTGTGTGTTAGATAAAACTGTTCGAGAGGAAATTCAACTACATCATCTCAAGTGCAACTTCTCCCGTAAAGAACTTTCGCGAGGGGGCCCCATCGACATTTTTGCAGGGGGGCCCCTCAGTCTTCAGCTACGCCACTGCTTATATATGACCCTCTTTTTTCGTTTAACCAATCGAGAATGTTGTGATGAATAGGACGTTTAATAGACATCTTTATAAATCTGTCCATCATCAAACTTCATTGGGGATTTAAAATTAGTTCGACTGGAGTAATTATGGATATTTGTGGAATAAAAATGGAATCTACTGGAAAGACATATTTCACAGAAAAATTTATGGAAATATTTTCGTTGTAAACTAGTTATGACTAAGTGACCCTGAAAACAATAATATTCAATAGGTTATTTGAAACAAAAAATAAGCCAATAACAATCACATTATTATTATTTATTAAAAATCTCATAGTTTTAATTAAGCAAAAGTAAAGTTGAGCTAGTTTTCATATAGAATACGATATTTTTATACTATTTTTAGAACAAATTACACGAGAGTTACTGATAACATAGCGAAGCTATAAAATGTTTATAAAGGCCGGTTCATAGGTTACGTTGACAACACGTGAAGCAACATTAACCTCGGGCGAAATTTTAAGTATAGCAAATGATTGAAAATGAATATGATAAATATAAATACAAAAAGTATGCCATGCGAAATTTTAAGTATAGCAAATGATTGAAAATGAATATGATAAATATAAATACAAAAAAGTATGCCATTAGTTTTCTTTCGTTTTAATTTCGAGCCCAATAATTTCAGACAACAGAAAATATTTGAATTCTAGAAAAGGTGTTAACAGGCACAATAATAAAACTTCATGTTTCGGACGGCAAATTATCTGCATCTGGCAATGGTACTTATATAAAACTTTTATTTTCATTGTCAATCCACTTAATAGTGATGACGGCACCGAAATCCAGTATTAATCTTCGTCATTTTGACTGTACATTTCCAAATATAAAAGTTTCATTTAAATTTCTATGCAACCCTTGGATACTTTATAAAGATTTAATAGTATTGGTACAGTACCCGTGATTGCTTTAATCACAATAGGATATTCTCCTCCTATCTGAGCTAAGTATTTGGTCATCTTCCTTAAAAGATCACATATCCAATTTAAAATAAGTAATATCAGCTGAGCGCAAGTTCATTTCTACTTCTATTATCGAATTCTTAAGCAGTTTTAATTTAGTTGCTGTAAATTTCCTCTTTATCAGCTAATAACTCCAGCACTTTTTATTATTCATTTGGTCTTTGCAGTAGTGTTGTATCATCTAGAGATCCTAGAGTTTTTAGCAGTACATTCATCTTTATTTTTTCAAAATTTCAAACAAGTAACTCCAGCACTTTTTATTATTCATTTGGTCTTTGCAGTAGTGTTGTATCATCTAGAGATTCTAGAGTTTTTAGCAGTACATCTTTATTTTTTCAAAATTTCAAACAAGTCTACAGTCTAAGTATTATATCCTCACATTTGAACTTCCTGAGAGCCTGCGACCAAATTTCCCTATTACAGTATGAAAAAATCACATATTATTAAGATTCTTCTCAAATCTAAACGATTGTTTCTCATATCTATATTATACACGACTGATTACAAACGATACCAAATAATCTCTATGCCATCGCATTTAGTCAGCAAACTTTTGATCCAGAGCATTGATTTTGTCTAGAGTTGTCTGATTTAACATTTAATTATTGCCTCAATGGAAGCAAGCTGAGAATTAGTACTGCATTATTCTTAATTACTGGAAAATAATTTTTGTGTGGAGCTGAATATATATAAAATTCCTGTAAAAGAATGTGGTTTTAAATTGGAAACTACCACTTTTAGCAGTAATTAACATTTACTTCAAAAAATTTAAACTCTGATGGAAACGTTTCGTCCAGTTGATGTACTCGTCGACTGTATTGTGTAAAATAAAAAGGTAGCGTGTTTTATTACTCTGATAATCTTAAAAGGCGCTCATTTCAAGATCAATAACGCAAAATCGTGTCTTTGTATATAAAGAGCCTATGATTTTACTAAAGGAATATTATTTGTCTTTGCCATGTTTAAATGTATAAACAATATCAAACTTTTTGTTCTCCTATTACACGATGATTACTTCTGTGATATAGAGGAGAAACAGTATAGCTAAATTTCATTCAACTTAGTGAACTTCTATTATATAAATCAATATTTTTGCAACTCGTCTTTTGCAAAAGTCAAATTGCAAAATAGTCAAATGCGGCATGAGGTGACCTATAATGGTAGAATATTACTATCGAATTTCATTAAAATCTGTTTATTAGTTCATAAGTTATTAGTGAGGTCACACAGACCGACAGAAGCTCGATATTATAAGCCTCCAATTCCTCCAAAAAGTAGACTAAAAACTGCTTTAGTTATTGCTATCTTAAGAATGACTACTTATTGTTATAAATTAATTTCTTCGCTATACAAAATTAATGGAAAAAATGATATTGCATTCATATATCAGATGCACATCAAACAAATGGTCTCTTAGAGACAAATAACTTCATTTTCAAAATTTATAATATGGAGGCACTTTGTTCAAATATTTTTCTTTAAATTTATCGCTGATTTTAATCAAAAAATATACAGTATAATATATACTCGGAGTTAACAATCTAATGCGCATATAATTAATCTGTTTTAATTACCTAGAGCGATTTTAGGAATATAAAGTATATTTCGGATATCCCATGCGAAATTTAGATTTTTCTTTAAATTTATCGCTGATTTTAATCAAAAAATATACAGTATAATATATACTCAGAGTTAACAATCTAATGCTCATATAATTAATCTGTTTTAATTACCTAGAGCGATTTTAGGAATATATATTTCGGATATCCCATGCGAAATTTGGGAAGCTTAAATGATGATTCTTTGAAATTCTGTATTAAAGTTTACAAATGCGTAATACAGAGGGTATCGGTTAACGAACAGTTCGGATAACGAACACTTTTTTGAAAGATTGGTTTTACGAAACACATGTTCGGATAACGAACACTTCACAGAACAAACTGTGGGACCCATTAACGAACAGTTCGGATAGCGAACACTTTTTCGAAAGATTTTTATGTTTGGTTTTACGACAGATCTCACATGTTCAGATAACGAACACTTCACAGAACAAACTGTGGGACCCACACATGTTCGGATAACGAACACTTCACAGAACAAACTGTGGGATCCGCAGCCTTTCGGATAACGAACACTTCACAGAAACAAACTGTGGGACCCGCGGACGACCACGGATAACGAACACTTCACAGAACAAACTGTGGAACCTGTGGACTGACCGAATAAAGGTCAGCCGGATGGCTGCGTGGTAAAGCTGTGGCTTATCATTCTGGAGGATCCGGGGGTCCTATTCCTCCAATTTAAAACGTTTTTCCTGATTAATAAATCTGTGGATACCTTGCTTATAGTGCTGTTTTATTCTCATATTTTCTTGCAATATAATTTTATTGTTCAGCAAAAAATATCAAAAAATTTTTTTATCATTTCTGAATTTCAACAAAAATATTAAAAAAAAATCAAAACCAATATACACAAAGGAAATTTTGATGGGTGAAAGAAGCCAACCAATACATATGCAATCACTTGAAGTACAAATTTGATATCTAAAATTGGTTGCAATAAATCATCCCAAATTTTCTAAATGAGTGGAATTATCAGAAAATGTACAAATTGTTCATCAGAAATATTGAGGATCACTGTATTTTCATTTAATATTAACTCATGATATGTGCAATGATCTGGCTACCATGTTTATCCATTAAAAAAGACTGCCTTACATATTTTTGATCTCATCTGTGAAGGGATCAATAAATTAACATTTTTGAATGTTTTTAAATATGAACATTCATTTATTCTTTATAACATAATCAAGAAGAAATAAGCATTTTTATGAATAAAAATGGTGTATTTGGCCTCTTGTACAATGTGTTATTAATGCAAAGAGGATGCAACTGACCACTTTATATTTTTTGATCACATATATGCAATACCCAATACAACAAATATCTACAAAAATATCAATTTATATATTGTTATTCATATCCACATATTTTTATTAAAAAAACTGAAAGAATAACATGATGATTTTTATTAGAAATAAATACGGCAGACCAAATGGCTGGCACAAAGGTGTAATGGGAACATGGTGTGACTGAGATGAAATCTTATGATGTTACGAAAAATTTTGATTGCCCTTTATATACGATTACCCTTTCAAAAATTTTTTCAGAAGAAATTTCTCTGTTCATATACAAATATATACAATAGTCATTAGCTAATTCAGTTTTGATTAGATGTATAATGTTTTTATTGATCATATTATTCAGACTTAAGTTATTTAATACAAAGTAC
Source organism: Olivierus martensii (assembly GCA_000484575.1). Taxonomy (NCBI): domain Eukaryota; kingdom Metazoa; phylum Arthropoda; class Arachnida; order Scorpiones; family Buthidae; genus Olivierus; species Olivierus martensii. The sequence goes on along the minus strand of AYEL01090168.1, from coordinate 105,655 downwards.
CCTCCCTCTTATCAGGTCTTGCTTTAACTAGCCACATTTTTGTCAAGTTATGAGTGGAGAGAAAAACAAATAAAAAAAGAATAAGTTATTTAGAAAGGGAAAAAAGTTTTAAACTGCAGTAAGATATACTGAATAGAAAGATAATTCATCTACCATTGATATAATTCTTATAAAAAAATGGCGTTATTTTCCTTTAACCCACTGAGATCTATTGATGCATCTCTATTTCATGGAATTGGAACAAAAATGATAAAAAACAATTAAAAGAAATTCAGTTCTGAGTTATATAGTGCAGCTATCAGAGAGTGATTTTTTTTGTTTATTGGGTGAATATCCGTGTCTCTGATGATGGGTCCTAAATTTTCTGATTGCCGAAATTTCTTTTTAAATTCCATTCTAAAGATAAAAATGTGTATGGATCGTATTTGTAGAATCCAGATAATTTTTGATTGAATGTTATCGATTTTGCTTTCTATATTTTAATAATCTTATTTTGATTTTGTGGAGAGAGAAATTTATTTTTGAAATTTTAACTAAAACATGGAATTTTAGTATGATGAACTGTAAGATTTGCAAAATTGATAATACAAAAATTTTGGTTAATTCTGTTAAAATATAGAATATTTTTACTTATTTGGTCTTTTATTGAAATATAGAATATTTTTACTTATTTGGTCATTTATTGCTTTACTTTTACAGATTGTAAAATACGAGAAAATCCTAATGTAAACAATCAATCATACTTTATTTTATTTATAACTTAACTTCAATCATACTTTATTTTATTTATAAGACTTGCCATTATCTAAAAATATCAGATTTCATTAGATGGCTAAGATTTCATTTAAAAAAAATTGCATTTTCTCTGATCTTATATAAATGAACAATAAGTTGTGAAAGAAATAAAATAAAAAAAATTTTACATTAGAATGACAATAAAAAATGTAAAAAATTGTAAATTTTTAAATTGTAAAAAGTTTTATCAAAATTTCAAAAAATTTTGATAAAACTTAAGCAAAATTTCACAATTTTAATTTTATGCTAATTAATTAGGTTTAATTTATAAACAATTGTGGATTCCAACTGATTAAAAAATGAATTTAAATCAAAAAAGACAAATGAAGATTACTGATTTGGTTTAATATACCTTTATATATAAAAATAGTTACTATTAATAAAAGTTCAATGAGACGCACTAAACAGAAACCAAAAAATAATAATACTCAAAAGCCCTTTAGCAGTCAAAAGATTTTATTCAGGAATGTTTCGATGCACTTGATGTCTTCCTCAGCTGCTACAACAAGACTCACCCTGTTACACAAGAACAGGGAACCTAACTACACAAAATAAACAAACATGACAAAATTTAAAGGGCAGGTCTATATCTGGAAGTGCTCTCCTTAGCACCACCTGCCAGTAAAGCCATACATTTCGTTATGTGACCGATCTTCTAAGAATACATTAAGTATATTATAAAAACAAAAACCATACAAAATTATACAAATATTGAAAATTATTTAAAATCTACACGAATTAAAAATACATACAGTTATTTGCAATCATTAAAAAATAAAAATTATAAATAAAAAAGGAAAAAATCATCACAACAAGCAGCACTCCCTTACGGGAGTATCAAAAACCAACCGTAGTGTATCCTTTAGTCTTCTTTACTGACTTTAAACAACCATTTCCACACACTAGGGATCGTTTCTGGTTCCATAAAATTTATCACATATCCTTTCTTTTTCTTTTTGAGGATTTCTAATGCCTCAATCGTATTCCTGTCCCAGTATGGTTTTTGTTTTCTGTAGATTTTTAATAATTTTTAAAATTTGTATAATTTTGTATGGTTTATGTTTTTATAATATACTTAATGTATTCTTAGAAGATTGGTCACGTAACGAAATGTATGGCTTTACTGGCAGGTGGTGCTAAGGAGAGTGCTTCCAGATGTAGACCTGCCCTTTAAATTTTGTCATGTTTGTTTATTTTGTGTAGTTACGTCCCCTGTTCTTGTGTAACAGGGTGAGTCTTGTTGTAGCAGCTGAGGAAAATGTCAAGTGCATTGAAAACATTCCTGAATAAAATCTTTTGACTGCTAAAGGGCTTTTGAGTATTATTATTTTTTAGTTACTATTATATAGATTTGTCATTATAAAGTGGTAGATCTATATAAGGGCTAAAAGGCACAAAATAAATCATGTAATTATTAAAGAAGTGGATATTGATATCTGATCTCAAGCCTAAGGCCTCTAGAAAGTTAAATTTGCCTGATAACATATATACTTTTTTATTTAATTTACAATGTATAAATGATATTTTGCATAAAATTTCAGATTAACTGGCTATTCATTTATCCAGCTTAAGGCCAGATAATAAGTTCCATAGAGACCGGATAAGAGGGAGTCTACTGTATGTGCACATATTGGCTGATCACCGAGAGTGTGACCACGAGCACAAATACACATTTATGATTCGGACCAATACAAATACCAGATAGGGGTGAACGGGTTTGTCTTAGTTTGACACAGCTCACACTCAACAAGTACTATCACAAATTTTCACCTTCCTCAGACATTCTCCTTTCTTCCTGAAACCACTACTGGATGAGTCAAAGTGTCTTGGCAGGCTGCCAAACAGGGTCGCACTATTAGTGGTTGGACAGTATATGAAATCAGTATACAAAGTATTTAGATTAATGTGTTAATATAAAGTATCATAATTTAGAGTTTCAAATCTAATCAATAATTTTTCCATTGCTGGAAATATTTTTCAAAGTTATTAATGAAATATCCAAGTGTCTTCAGTGAATTTTTTAAATGCTCTCAAAATTGTTTTAGATTCCTTCTATTCTTTAGATAGAAGGAAAAAGTTTCCAGAATTAAATTTGATAAATATGGGTGATTTGTGGTATTTTGTTTAAATTGTTGTACAAATTACAATGAAAGCAAGTGGATTATTATGATAAAATACCCATTCTCCAATTCCTCAATTTCTTGGATATTTCCACATTGATCAATTAACACAGAAAGTAAATTTTTAACATCTATTTTAAATGATTTTATTAATTTCCAGCTATATGACCTGTATTAATTATTCATTTCTCAAGTTATATATAGTAAAAAGGAAGTTTTGTACTTATGTAAAATTCTGAATTTTATTCACATATCATAAAATACATGAATTTCACTTCTTTTAATACTATGAAAATATAAACTTATAAAAATCTGCTATAATAATAATAATAGGCATAATCTTATGTGTTTCTGCATTATAGATACAATTATGATGGATGCATCACTATCAAAAGTTTCATAAACTATTATTGATATCAATACCACAGTTTTAAGAACCTCTGTTTAAAATAATTTTAGTTAGAATTTTTAATAGTAGTTTGAATAAAAATTATAATTAATTTAATTTCTTACAATTTTCAAGTAATGGTAAGTACTCTTAATATTAAATTGAAATACTATTAGTAATTTTAGAAAAGAAATTTATAGATACATTTACTTACGTGCTTAATTGAAATCGGACAAAGTTGCGGATATTATAAAAAATTCCTTTTCCTTCTTCAATTGCTGACCTATTATAAAATTCATTGTTAACTTAAAAAATAAAAATACTAATAATAATTCATTTAATACTAATAATAAATAAAACTTACATAATTGTAAAAAAATCATCATCGACTAAAATCATATCTGCTGCTTCTTTACATACATCTGTCCCATTTTTTCCCATTGCAATACCAATGTCTGCTTTCTTCAATGCTACTCCATCATTGACACCATCTCCAGTCATACCAACAACAGCATTATTTTTTTGTAATACCTATTTTGTTTGTAAAACAAAATAGTTAAAAAATATTTAGAAAATTTTAAATCATTTTTAATAAAAATTAGTTAAACAGAAGCATACTTTAACAATTCTAAGTTTATGGCCTGGTCCAACTCTGTAAAAAATCGTTACAGAATTTATTATCCTTTGTAATTCTTCTTCTTTCATATTATCCATTTGATCTCCAGAAAGTGCAATATTTCCTACTGCATACAGGCCTAATCTTGCAGCTATGGGAATAAATTTTTAAATAACAGAAATATTTAAAATTTATTTTAGAAATAAAATGGTAAAGAAAATATTGAAAATATTTGTGATTTCTTTTTTAACAAATCTTATTTTATGAGAGAAAAATATTTTATTATAAATGCTTTTTTTATAAGGCAAACAAAAATAGCAAAAAAGTAGAGTTTAACTTAAAAAAATTACCAATTTTTATTGAACATTTTTGTTCATAACAATTCCTCGACTACAAAAAATTGCATTGAAAAGAACATCGAACACACACAGCTTTTTAAATTTGAATACAATTCTATTGTATAAATAAAAAATAGCACTCTTTGCAGTTGAGATTAATTTTAATTTTATTATGAAGTGGCTAACGTTTTTGGTAATCTATACCATCCTCAGGCTATATAGAAATATCTATGTAGCCTGAGGATAGTATAGATTACTGAAAACATTAGCCACTTCATAATAAAATTAATCTCAACTGCAAAGTGTTATTTTTTGTTTATATTTTTATGAATATAAGCAGTAAATAAAACAATATGTCTAATTTTATTGTATTTTTATAGTACATAAAATGTGTATTTACCACATTTAAATTAAAAATTGTTTTATAAGATAGTTTAAAAAGGATCTTATTAAGAAGATAAGAGAATAAAAATAATAAAAGTTTGCACAAATATAAGCCAAAAAAAATATGTGATATGCAAAAGAATGTGAGTTTGCAAACTTTAAAGATCTTTATACATATACCTAAAGCATACATATGAAGTTCTTTAGAATTTGTAAAGTCATTCCCTATTTGAAAAATCTTTTTCCAAAAATGCTGTTTTTATTTACAAAAAAACCATCTTTCATGTTGAAAAAAATTATAAAAAGCATAAAAAAATATTAAAAATATATCTATAATAAATTCTATAAATTCATGGTAAATTTTAATTATTGCAAGATTAATTAAATATAAATCATCATAAAATATTTCTTATGGTAAAATATAATTTTCTTTTTAGAGAAAAAGTAGATCCAGTCAAATCAAGTTATATACAATTTATAATTAAAAGATATAAAAACTTTCTTACTAAATATATACATTGTATATATCTGTGTAAGAAAGATTTTATACTTTTTATTTAGGTAGTTTATATTTAAATTTGATTGTTTTCATATCTGTTGCATAATAAGAGATTACAATACTCTATCAGAGAAATAATCTTATTATGCTTTAATCAGAGAAAAATTTTATCATCAATAAACATTAAATTATGTATATATATTTCTTAAACATCTGAAAAAATCATTTTGAATTTCTGCACATATCTTAGTTTGACTGTATTTTTAATTCAAAAACTTTTCATTTAAATATTCTTTAATTACCTATAGCACATGCTGTTTCTTCAGAATCTCCTGTTAACATTTTTACTGCTACTCCACTTCCACCAAGTGTGTGTATAGATTCTGCAACTCCAGGCCTTGGAGGATCTAATATTCCAACAATTCCCACAAAGATAAGTGATTCCAATGATTGTCCATAAGCCATTGATAAAACTAGAGCCATCATTATTTATTTACATTAATTATTTTCAAATATATATATTATAATATACATTATATTTAATATCTAAAATTGTAGAATACCTCGTAATCCTTTTCTTCCCATAAATTGAGCTTCTTTTATAATTTGCATTTCTTGATCTTTACTCATTGAAACAATTGAACCATTTTCACTGAAATGAGTGCAACGAGGTAATAATTTTTCCAAAGCTCCTTTAACATAGAACATATCTTCTTGCTGAAATATTTTTGATTTAGTTTGTTATATCAGAATTTATTTCAATTATATAAACACAATCAATTGGGTCCCCTTGTAAATATAAACTAAGAGTCAAAATTCTTAAACTTACCATTCCAAACTTTGGAGAACACTTAACAATCATTATTTTTTGTTCAGAACTAAATGGATATTCCTTTTTCCTAAAATACTGTTCCCGAATTCCATATATATCCATCTGAAATTACAAATCCTTTGTTAATTTTACAGAATAAAATTTAAATAACAGTTAATATTTGAAAAAGTAAATGTTTAATATAATATATGATGTAATGAGTTTTAATTCATATTTTTCACTTTCTATTTTATTTGTTGCTATTTGATTTCAAATATTTTTATTTTTATTCTAGTTACAGGAAAAAATTGTATATTTGAAAGATCAATACAATAATCAGGAATTATTAATAGTTTAATGTCATTAAGTCTATCATTTTACTGAAATTAAAATTGTATTTTCTATTCATGCATTTCAATATTTAATAGGATTGTTTTTATCATTAATTAATATATTTTGCACAGGAGGTATTTTGATAGTAGTTCTATAATAATTTTTTATTTTAAACCTCACTATCAAAATATCAAATACTTAGGATAATCAATCATAATGTAAGGAGAACAAATGAAAAAAATTAAACATAAAATGCAATTGGGATGCATGCATTTAGCTAATATAATAATTTCCTAAGATATAATAGAATATCAATAGGCCTCAAAAAGAAACTCAATATGTTAATACTAACAGACATATGGTTGCAAAACATGGACCTTTAGGCTGGTACCAAACAAGTCGACCAAATCGGCGACAACACTACATAAAAATGTACTTGACTGGTTGTTAGCTTGTTGTGAGAGAATTTATACTCCATTGCTTGTTGACGGCATGTTTGCAAACAAATCAATGAAATAAACATAGAAGCTTATAGTACATAACGAGATCCAATCAGTATTGATTACCTCGTTTCGAGTTTCAACGTCATCTATTACTTCGATTTTCCCACGCACACTTGGTCTGAACTGTGCATGTCTGTCACCCGAAATATCCAACTTACTGGATATGACTTTTGTTGCCGGCCACAACCTATAAGACAACCTAGTGCGATTTCGAAGAGATGCGATAGTGACACAACGGCGACTAAAATTTGTCTAATGGTTGTTTCCAGGCCTGAATGCGTGGCGAAACTGACTCATTTGGTACCAGCCTTACAAAGAAAAATGGAACAGAAACTAGCAAGAACTTAAAGAAACTTGGAAAAATGCAAGCTAGGATTCATAAGGGATGATCACAAGACTAACCCTGGATAAGAGAACAAACTAGAGAAAACAATAATGGTAACAGAAGTAGTAAATAGTGTTGGGCAGGTCACCAATGAACAAAGAGAAATACAGAATGATAATTAAGATGTAAAAAGAAAAACATTCTGGCTGATAATATAAATGATAGATAGATGATATATAAGAAAAGTAATTAGTTCATAGTAGATACAGTAATCCATATATATGGTACAACATAAATATATGGATTATATTGTAAGTAAGTAATCCTTGACTTACATCAGGGTTTTTGTTTCAAACCCTGAGGTTGTAAGTCAGAAATATTCAAAATTTATGGATTGCCTAATAGCAATGTTTATTATTCTATTCTGCTGTAATAAACTTAAGAAATACAAAAACATAAGAACCAGACACAAAAAGGATGCTTTCTGTATATTAGACCATTGCTTGAACTCATGTAAATTGCATTGATCAATCACAAAATTTATTGATTATATCATTATCATAAATATGAATGGCTATAAGTTAAGGGCATCATAAGTTCAGGACTACTTGTGCATGATAACAAAAGAAGGAACATATACCTATCCAGCAATGGGTGAAAACATAAATGTTGGAAACAATAATGATGGCTAAAAAGTATATTTCATTTTCAAATTATTGTTTATTATTTCATAATAAATTAATACTTTTAATCCACAAGACTTGTTTTGATTTCTCTAAATAACACATTAATATTGATAAATTTTTTGAAAATTTGCATATTTATATAAATTGCAATATTTTCTTTATTTTTAAGGTATCTTGTTAAAATTTTCAGGATATCTTCCTATTATCTTGCTTTCTATGATTCTATAAAAAAATTTTAAGTCTTGGAAAACTTGACTTAGCAAAGAATTTAATTCTCTATACTTCATTTTCATTTTATAAAAGCTTTAATCTTCATTAAAACTGAAAAATAATTTAAGCATTTTAAAGAAAACACATTTATTTCCATTAATATTAATTTTTTCATTTTATTTAAAAGAAATTTACTTTTTTATATTGTTTGTGTTCTACTAAATTGTGGCAACAACCATTTTCTTAATTCAATAATCCGCTATTTTTCTTCTGACATGCCTCTATATTGTCTTTCAAATTAATATTTAACAGAGTGAAAAGAATGTTTAATATAAACAACATACTGCTCTACTTAGCAATTGGGAGAAATCACCCTGCCCACCTTCATTTGTTTTCTAAGCTTTAGATCTATTTTCACATTAGAAAATTGCTTTAATTAAGCCACAAAAAGTATCCTTTGGTAGCTTAATTCAAACTAAGTTAACAAAGTTTCTAGTAAATATAAGCAATTATTTTTCAATGCCACTTTCTAATCATTGGCTAACTATAATGGTAACCATTCCAGACTCAACTACATACTACTCATATCTGTGAAAGAACCAGTAAGACTTTACAGTAGGTGAATTGATATCCAGACTGGATTAATAATAAATTTTTCAATGCTTAAATTCAAAACATTTCATTATCAATTTTCACTGACTTAAATTCAATGCTTTCATGTATTTAGAATGTGGCTGAATATAACTAACCATTCAACCCCATTCTCAATGCATGGAACACCTAAAAAATCTGGAAATATGAGACCTGAAATTAAATATGAATATTATATTATAATGGAAATACAATATGCTTCCATCCTAGCAACAACACAGTCATCTTGTCAATTGGCTGGTGCTATCACAAAATTATTGATGGCAGCTATTGTAAGTATAGATTGTTGTAATTCAGAAACCATCTGTATATGATATAAAAATCAAATTAAAAAATATAAATAAAATCAAGTAATTGAATAGAATTTTAAGTGAAATGATGGATAAGGAATGATTTTTTGAAGTTGTTATCAATTACAAGCATAAAAATTTTAATATTACTTTCTCCTTATAATTTGCATATTAATTAAAAAATTTTGAAAAAAATATGACAAAAATTCAATGGTAACAGAAATGGCCTTACTAAAGTACAGTAAACGTTTCAAGTGGATAAAGTTGCCCTATTAGAGTATTTATAAATAAAAATAAAGAATTAAAAATACGAGAGGGATAATTATGGATACTTGATGTTTAAAGAAATTTATATAAGATTAGAATTCTAGCCTTGCATTGCCAAAGTATTAATAAGATTTAATTTCTAAATTTTTCAAATTTGTTTTATGCAATGAAAAAATTTTCATTGCATAAAACAAAATTAGTTGCATTTTATTGATTATATTAAATCAAGAGATAAGAATAATACACAATTTAAAACTTACTTTTTGTGCTACAGCAATTAGGGCTCCTTCAGTTGGTTGCCCTCTCAGTTGTCCATTAACAATGTCAGCATTGTTGCAGATACAGCCTACCTATTTTAATTATTATTAGCATTATATTGAAAATATTTATAATTTAAAATTTATTCATTTAAAATATTCGATAAGTCTTTTATATTGATAAATAAAAATATCTATGCCATTTATAAAATTATTAAATATATAAAAGACTATGTAGAAAGCAATAAATGCAACTTACATAACTGTACTTTAAAAAAATGAATCTATGATAACTCAAGTTATATGAATAACAAAGAAACAAAACCATAATATTATAAGATATTTGAAGAAGAATTAACATTACATATATGTTTAAAAAGCATCTTTCAAAAAAAAATCCTCTTAATAGGGGAGGCTTGGCATAACTGGGTACAAAAAAGTTATGATTTTATATTATAAAGCACAAATGAAATATTGCAGTTTTTAAAACATAGAATAATATGGTCATATCTAAACTAGGGTTGCCATCCGTCCCGATATATCGGGACTGTCACCATTATGGACCTTCTTGTCCCGACATCCCGACAAGACCCAATTTTGTCCCGATTTTGCAAAATACTACTACAAGCTTGGCTCAAGTACTGAAGTAACACCATCTGTTAGTGCAACATGTAAATGCAGCCTCAGTTAGTTTTATTTATGTCAATAAGTTTATGTTGACAAGGTCGTCTCACAGATGGCGTTGCATGTTGCGTATCCTGTATCGACGATGCAAGCACCTTCTAGATTCTAGCGCCATCATTCGAGAAAATACCAGACTTCTCCAGTAGTACGGGGCTGGAACTATTTAAGCAGCGCCATGCGGAAGAATCGGGCAGTTCCCATTTGAATAGTGATCTGATAAGACGATTCTTTCTAAACATAATACGAACAACGAGTACAAGTTAGTAATGTTTGAAGTGTTTACTACGGGTATATAGAGCATGAATTGTATAGTGACGTGTACTTTGATGACTAAAGTGTTATTATCGACTGTTTACCATCTAAATAACTTATCTTATCATAGCTTACGAAAATGCCTAAAGATGGAAAGAAAAAGTCTCACCGTCTAAATAACTTATCTTATCATAGCTTACGAAAATGCCTAAGGATGGAAAGAAAAAGTCTCACTTTTTGGATGATTACACAAAAGAGTGGTCTTTTGTCAAAAAAGGACGTACGGATCAGGAAGCGTTGTGTGAGATTTGTAGCTGTTTCATCTCAGTAACTCACGGAGGTAAGGCAGATGTGAGGCATCACATTCTACGAAGAATCATACAAATAGATTCGCGGTAGCATCGACATCAAAGCCTATTTCTACATTCATGATTAAAGAAGATACCCAGGAAGAATTGCTCGTTGCTGCTGCAGAACTAACAACAGCTTATAAAGTTGTCAAACATCATCAATCCTTCAGTTCTCTTGACTGTACTGTAAACTGAACGCCGCAATGTATCCTGACTCCAAAGTTACCGCAAAGCAGTCTACAGCCAGGACCAAAGCTACAGCGATTGCTAAAAATATTCTCACACCACACTCCGTGTCCGAATGCATAAAACAATTGCAAGAAGTTTCATTTTACGGCATAAGCACCGAGGTATCGAACCACAAGGCTGAAAAGATGTTTCCTTTAGTTGTTCAATACTTTACCGAAACTGACAGAATCCAACGGAAGCTGTTGAAGTTTGATTCGCTGAATAACGAAACATCGGAGACAATTGCAAAGTTTTGTCTAGATACTTTAAGACAACTGCAAATTCCATTAGATAAATTAATTGCTTTTTGTGGAGACAATACCAATACCAACTTCGGAGGGCTTCATCGACGTGGCCAGCGGAATGTGTTTCACCAAATTAAAGAAGAATTAGGAAAAAATGTAGAAGGAATTGGATGCCCTGTTCACATTCTCCACAATACTATATCAAGCGCTGCTGGAGTCTTAACTGTCAACATTGAAATAATCGTCATGAAAATATTTAATTATTTTTTGATATACACGGTAAGGACAGAAAAGCTGAAAGAGTTCTGCTTATACGTTGATGTCAATCATCAGACTCTTCTATCTCACTCAAAAACAAGATGGCTGTCGTTAATGCCCGCAGATGAGAGAATTCTTAAGCTTCGGATTCCATTAAAACAATTTTTTGATGCCTAAGACAGGTCACCTAAAATAATTTCAGATTTTTTCAGTAGTCCAATCAGTGAAATTTACTTCATGTTTCTGCAGTCAAACTTGGCTCTGTTTGAAAAAAATATAAAAAGCGTGGAGAAGAATAAAGTCTCGATAATTGAAATAAGAAATATATTAATCGACACTCAAAAATGTCTGAATGAAAGGAAGACTGCCAATTTTATTGGCATGCAAACCAAGATGAATTTGAACAAATTAAAGAATGAGAACCCTAACCAAGAAATAATTAATTTGATTTCGAAATTTGAGAAAGAGACAATGGCTTTCTATACCATAGCATTTGATTACTTAGAGAAATGGGCTATTTCTTTAAATAAATATCAAGTATTTGATTGGATGACACTATCTGAAACCCCAGATTGGGTGATGATTGAAAACACTATTATATACCTGACTAAAAATGGTGTGAAGGTTTCAGGCAACAATTGTTTTCAGCAATATATGTATCTGAAGAGCTTTTTAGAAACTAAGCGTGACTCGGAAGAATGGAAATCTAAACACTCTGTGGAAGAAAGGTGGATTTACTTTCTTAAGGAAACCGAAAATTCTGAACGCAAATGCCAACTGCTAAAATTATGCAAGTATTTGTTTTCTATCCCCACACACAAGGCCACTGTGGAAAGAGAGAGTATTTTCGCTGATGTCGGCCCAGTGGACTGATGAAAGAAATCGACTGCTGCCAGGGACTGTGGAATCAATCTTACAGTGCCAATTTAACTACAAGCTGACTTGTATGGAGTTTTATAAATACGTAAAAGGGAAAAAACACTTGCTGGAAAAAGTGAAATCTTCCAAAAAATATGGTGTACCAACTACTTCTGCCACAACAAGTTCCATGTAATTGTGTTCCAAATAAAAAGTAATTATATTAAATAAATTTTTTACTTCATTTCTACACCCCATCTCAGAGTGTCCCGACGAGGTCCCAGCTAGATATGGCAACCCTAATCTAAACATCCATAAAAGCAAAACAATATTATTTTATCGATATATTTAATCTCAATAAAAATAAATTTTTATACTGTCCCAGTGCCAGAATGTCACTTAAATGAAGTCACACATCATAATTTATAAACTTTTATTGCATTTAACATGGTAATTATACAATTGAATAATGTGATATTTCGATTGGAAAGCTTATCATATTAAAAAAGTGGCTATTTTCCCTATGCACAATTGAGGCTGGCAGTTTCAGGATAATGTCCTTTTTATAAGCATCAGACATATCCTCTGTGGACTTTTCAAATTTGCTGACGCCTCTCTGTGATTTCATCCACTTCATAGTATAGCATCTTCGCTTAATAGGTTTGTTATTGGTGACAGCAAATTCATATGCCAGATGCCCTACTTCCTTAATTGTAAGTCTTTAATGCATATTAGCTGCAGTTTGGATATAATCTTGAAGCAAAAGTTCTTTTGTGAATACCATCAAATGTTCATTATTTGGGCAAAAATTGACTTTGGATGCATCACCTTCTGCATTTTTTACTTTGTTCACATATCAGTTCAATGTATTTTTTGGAATTTGAAATTTCTTAGCACATTTTCTGATAGAGATCTCCCCTTTTAACACACAATCCAAAGCATTTCTCAAACTATTGGGTTGTCTGGAAAGTTCGTGCGTTTTTTCAATAAGCAAATAAAACGAAATTTACAAATTTAAAGATAATTTTATGCAGTAAAATAATTTCCGTCTGAATTTACAACCTTTTCCCATCGAGTCGGTAGTTTTTTGATGCCATTTTCAAAAAATTTTGGTGGTTGTGATTCAAAAAATAATTTTAAGTGTTTTTCGACTTCAGCAATATTTATAAATTTTTTCCCTTGTAGAAAATTTTGTAGTGATCGAAAGAGATAGTAATCCGATGGCGCAATGTCTGAAGAATATGGAGGATGAATGAGAACTTCCCAGCCGAACTCCTTTAACTTTTGTTGATAATTTACTGATTCAATAAAGTTGCAATGCTTAATTGCAAATTGGACTATCCACTGAATTCTCGACCCAGAATTGGCGGCCAGGCGGCAGTCAACTTCTGCTTTCGATTCGCTATCTTGGTTTCGATTTGGCAGTTGGTTTGGTGATGGTATGAGACGCAATTCCTGGTAAGTTATTAATTTAGATGATGAACAATGATGTAAAATATGAAAATAAATATTTCTTAAACAGTTTGTGTTAAGTTAGTATTGTGGTATATCGTGAGATTAGCTAATGGCCGGAATCTCACAAAGCAAGAACCAATTACCATATTTTACATATAGTTAATACTTTGAATAGTGCGAGAAATTCGTGGAACCAATTATTCGCACTAATCGAGGCCTACCTGTACTGCATTCTGTTATTTGATTAAAATAAAGCTGAATAGTTTAAATCTAAAATATCTTATTAGTATAAGTAAAATCCACTTGGATAATGCTTTTAACGATTTGGTATTCTATATACATTTTACTTGAACTTTAACGATGAATATATACTGTTTGTATTTAACCCTTTCGATCTTCAAAGTTCTGTATTTGATTTATTATTATTCAATATTGAAAAATGAATGAATGTAATATAACATTAATAGGATGTTTCATACAAAACAATAAAAAATTTAAATATTTGAGAATTCTACCAAGCTTCCGAACGGATATATCATCGTAAGGGAAAAAAATTACGTAACTTCGTAAAGATAAGTCATTATTTAAATTGATTGCATTCGATTCGGAATAATAAGATACGTCTAAAATCGTTTAAAATATCCGATTATCTGTAAAAGTTTCGCAGAAAATCATAAAGAAACGTGATTTCGAGCACCGACTTTAGAGCCCATAACTTGAAAACGGGGCTTTTGCCCCTTATGGGATCTTCACCAATTAATTGAGGAGCCTTTAATTAGGGGATAACATAAATGGGGAGTCGAAATTCCGCTGGGATTTTTAATATTGTGGGTATCCCAGCGAGATTTGCAAGGTGCATGTTGATTCACTTGTTAAGGCAGGCAATTTTCGGAAAGTTATCGAATAGCCGAAAACGTTTTCTAAATAAATTAGTTTTTAATCTCCTACATTTGTGCTTCAATTGATTTCAAGAATTTTTGGAAAGATAGAGGAAGTAAAAAGAAAATCGTTTGCCATTTGCATTGTTTCATACTGATCACGTGTGGTTGTGGAGAATTTTGTGAACTTCTGAAATATTTTAGCGAATGGTCTAGTAACGGTTTATTGAAATGAGGGGTATTTATTTCGCTGTCTGAAATTAATGTTTCAATGTATATGTGACATGATACTTTAGACGTGGTCGTTGTATAAAGCTCAACTTGCATACCACATGATACTTCCCCAATCCTGTTGTGAAAAACGTATTTGGGTAGAATTATAGATTAGCGCCATATTAATAAAAAATAGCACCGATTGAATGAAAAGGTTAGCTGAACAGTATCCTGTATCATAATCAGTAATAATTCTTTTAGCTAAGTAATTCTGTAAAAATCCAATAATAGTAATGCAGGTAAGTTATCTGTTGCCCCTTACTTTGACACTTAGCGCCATCTATTGATATTTATTGTCAAAAATGAATATCAATAGATTTCAAAATATATAAAATCAATTTCTAATAATCAATACCTGTCTGTGGGTCTTCATGCCTAAATCCCCTAACAAACAAAAGTTATTTCATAAAAATCCATTCAGTCGTTCTCGAGTTATAAGCGTACACATGCTCTCAGGCATTTCAGATTTATAATATATATAGATAACATTGCTTTTGTATATGCATTGCAGCATTGTCATTAGTTGGCAAGCAAAGCCTTATTGTATCTTGTTGTAACTCTGTCATGTCTAGTAGGAGAAATACTACTACTGATAAAAATTTCAATGTAAAAAAAGGCAAGGAAAGCTTTAAGTTTAACCATTTTAAGTTAAACAGAAACCTAATTTATGAAAATATTAACACAGAAAACAAACAAATCAAGAATTAAAAAGTTCTTACTTATAATAGAGACATTGGAACAGAACCCCATCGTAAGTCAAGGACTACCTGCACTCTATTTCAGAGAAAATAACAGCAAATACAGTAATACCCCAAAGTTACGCAATAGGTGGGCCCAACAAAAATCGAATTTGCGTAACTTGAGGTACAACTTTGAATATAAATACAAATAAATTTGGTTTAATTGGGACCAAGGACTAACAAAAACACTAATATAGAAGAAAAATATTTAATAAAATTGCAATTCTTTACACATATTATTCTCGAGTTATAAGCGTACACATGCTCTCAGGCATTTCAGATTTATAATATATATAGATAACATTGCTTTTGTATATGCATTGCAGCATTGTCATTAGTTGGCAAGCAAAGCCTTATTGTATCTTGTTGTAACTCTGTCATGTCTAGTAGGAGAAATACTACTACTGATAAAAATTTCAATGTAAAAAAAGGCAAGGAAAGCTTTAAGTTTAACCATTTTAAGTTAAACAGAAACCTAATTTATGAAAATATTAACACAGAAAACAAACAAATCAAGAATTAAAAAGTTCTTACTTATAATAGAGACATTGGAACAGAACCCCATCGTAAGTCAAGGACTACCTGCACTCTATTTCAGAGAAAATAACAGCAAATACAGTAATACCCCAAAGTTACGCAATAGGTGGGCCCAACAAAAATCGCATAAGTCGAATTTGCGTAACTTGAGGTACAACTTTGAATATAAATACAAATAAATTTGGTTTAATTGGGACCAAGGACTAACAAAAACACTAATATAGAAGAAAAATATTTAATAAAATTGCAATTCTTTACACATATTAAAAAAATAAACGAGTTATGTAAAAATTATTCACTTTTACTTAATTATCACACCATAATTTCAGCATTTTTTCCATCTCAGCAATAATACCACAACGTTTATGAATTATGCTTAAGTTCAAGGACTGAACATTTTTCACCGTATCAAGAATTCTTTCATTATCTTTTATGATTGTTCTTACTGTGGATTCTGGTAGTTGAAACTTCATTGCCAATTCACAAATTTTCATTTTGTTATCAAAATTCTTGATAATGCTAAAAGCTTACATTCCAAAGATATCATAATCCTTTTCTTACTAGGTGCAGGAGAACAGATTTACATTGTTTGGATTAAAGTTTTTTTAAAGGTATAAAAAATGTATAACAAAACAATCTTAACTTTCATCAGTCATAGAATCGTAATCATGCACATAGAGTATGCGCGAAACATGTGCAATGCATATCACAGCAAGATAGCATGCAGCAGTATTGCCAAACAAAAAAATCAAGAACCGCATAACTCCGAATTTGTCCGCGTAAGTCAGGGTATTACTGTATATCAAAGCAATCACAGAGAAATGTTGAGTCAATTGATTGTTTAAGTAAATGTACATATGAAATTAATATGATGCTTTATTAAATTAAAGAAACATTCACAAAAACATGAAAGACAAAAGTAACAAATATTTGTATTCGAAGCAAATAATACCAATGTTGTGCAGTCATAAATAATACCACTGAGGTAAGATTTTAAATTAAAGAAACATTCACAAAAACATGAAAGACAAAAGTAACAAATATTTGTATTCAAAGCAAATAATACCAATGTTGTGCAGTCATAAATAATACCAATGAGGTAAGAATTTATTTTGAATGCTGTCATTGATTCAATGGTTTAGATTGTGTATGTTAGTCTTTACATCTTTAATTGATTCTATTAGATATTATTTATAATTGCTATTATTAACAAAAACGTGAACATTTAAGGAAAATAGAGCTTTAGTATTCAATCTGAACATAACGTTAATTCTATATTGACAAGTGCCAGCAGTCCAAGTAAAATTTTGTCTAAACATAAAACATTTTATCTTATTTTAAACACTGATAACATAGTTGTTGACAAATTTTAAATATTGATATTAAATTGGAGAAATAAGATAATAAATTAATATTTAATAAATAAAATTCTATTTAAATTTTCATTTATTGTTCAAAAATGTTTAAAAATAGAAATATACAATATTGTCCTAAATGATTAACAGCAGCTTGAACAAATATGTTATAATTCTGATATGTTATAATTCTGATATGTTATAATTCTTCAATAGACAAATGAATATTATCCCTAATAATTTGTTGAAATCTTCAACCTGAGAAAAATTTCAATGCAGACATATTTCAATTGAAGAAACATACCGGTATCTTTCATCCAATATGCAAATTTGATTGTAATTCCTCACAAATCCACGTTACGAATTCTTTTAATTAAATATTTTAATGAATAGATCATCTGGTACAATCCAAGCATTTTATCAGACTTTAAATACTATATTCTGAATGAAACTACATATTACTTCTTCTTCCAAAACATCTTCATGTTGACTTGAGATATAGATAAAGCTATCATCTGCAGAGAGACCATTTTTAAGAGAGAAAAAAATTCTCTCTAAATAAATTTTCTTCTTAAATGCACTGCAACATCAACTTATAACAACAAAGTTATCTGTTTAGCAGAACAACCAATCAGAAGTATTTGCACTCTGATGTCAAATAATTTGTCTACAGAGACAATTTTTGTTAAAACAAAAATAAATCATAAATCCCCAGATATTTCAGAAACATTTTTGTAGTATTGACTAAGGTTGCACTAACTAATTGGCAGATAATCGATAATCAATAATTGGCCTTATTGGCCATCTAACTGATTAATCAGTTTTTATCAGCTGTCCAATGCCTGATAAATTTGAGGCTATTTCATATTTGCCCAAAAGTCATCAAATAGCTTTGAAATATCAAAATGTCAAAAATAAACTTAAACACTTAAGGTGGTGCACTTAAATATTTCAAAGCCAATTTACTGAGCAGAGTAGTGTTTCTAGTGTTTTTTCCCCACCAAAGAATGGATCATCATTTTTAGGCAGCAATGGAAAATTTAAGATCTTTATTTTACAAATTTAATCTGTTCAAATTAGCATCAACAGTTTCAAACTCATGACCAGATACATTTTTTTTGTGGCCTGCCTCACATTTATTGTAATCAGCAAGAGAATATAGGTATTCAAAACACAAAATTGTGAATTTATTAATTTATAACTGCTTATTTTTTCTATGTCACTGTATTTTGATATCAAAACCAACAGAAACACTTTAAACAGTTTATGATCCATCTAATTTGAATATGTAATATTCTAAAAAATTATATTGCCTAAGGTCATTGTTGGAGTGCAATTTTCACAGAATGACTGAAGGTTAACTATCCATTCACACTTACTAGTTAGCAATACATCCTTAGTAAATGTAGTAATGCAGTAATGTCATATGAAACATTAATCACACTAGTGAACCACTGTGCAGACCAGAAAGATGAAATTTTTGGCTTTATTTTCTTAGCAAAGTCATCATGAAGGCACCCATAACAATAAAATTATAATAAAATATAAAATTATAATCAAAATGCCATAAAATGAATGATTTTTGTACAATATCTTGATGTTTGGTTTTATATACTTATTTTAAGTATTATTTTTTCAGTAATTGGAACTAATTTACCCTTAATCTATAAAATAAATATTAATTACATAGGTAAACTTCATGACTTATTTGCTTGGTTTATCAACTTAGAATGTTGGCATGATCAAAAGTAACCCAAAAGATTAATACAGTATATCACTTAAATTTTTAGGATACATTTAGAATATGTGAAATAAAAAATATAATTATTGTAATGAAACTGGTAAAATTTAAATATAATTTATATTATAAACTTTATACTACAAACTTCAAGGGAATTTATACCAAATAAACCTAAATTCTCAAGCCAAATTTAACCCTTGAAACTATAACGGAATAATTTAATGATTGGAAATAATTTGAACTAATGTTAGCGCCATCTCGTAATTAGAATTATTATTATTTTCATCGAATCAATGAGTGGTGCCACTCATTGATTCGATGAAAATAATAATAATTCTAATTACGAGATGGCGCTAACATTAGTTCAAATTATTTCCAATCATTAAATTATTCCGTTATAGTTTCAAGGGTTAAATTTGGCTTAAGAATTTAGGTTTATTTGGTATAATTTATATTTAAATTTTACCAGTTTCATTATAATTCAAGATTTATGGTCATGTTATTTTGGTATTTTTTATTTATATTAAGTAAAACTGATAGAATACCTATTAATTTATTGATATCATTGATTAATAATTTTTAAATTCTGTTTGTATTTTTTATTTATATTAAGTAAAACTGATAGAATACCTATTAATTTATTGATATCATTAAACAGAATTTAAAAATTATTAATCAATCAGTTTTAAAAATGTAATTAACCAGTTGATTAATCAGTAATTGGCCAAATTGCTTATCAGTGCAACCCAAGTATTAACATTATACTTCTATACTATAAGAATATCTCAATATTTTTAAATTATTGGGGGTACCGGAAAGTGATGTCATTCGTTTTATATTAATTTCACCGAATAAATCGTAAAACCAACCGATTTGACAATAAAATTTTGCATACTAGACGACAAAAGACTGTTGATAATGAGGATAATTACATTATTGTTTTATAAAACTTGTTAACATTTTATTCGTTTGATTTTGATGTAGGAAGGCGACATTACTTACCGGTACCCCTAATATAATGGCTACTTAAGTGATTATAAGAAATGATTCAATATACAACACATTCTTCTTTGTTGTTGAAAAATAAAAATTATGTACAAAACAAAACCATATAACCACATCTATTATGTATCTATAAGAACTAAGTGTGTTTTAATTATATAAAGGATTATATAAACATATAATAGTATAAATATTAAATGTTTACACTATTATAGATTTATATAATCCTTTGTATAATTAAAATGCATCTAGTTCTCACACTTTGCATAACAGATGATTCGAGAAATGATTGCAAAAATTGAGAGAACACAAAATGAATTTTTGAATATGTATTTCAATGTAAAGCACAACAGAAAATTCCCACAGTTATCTTTTCCAATTGAGGTTTCATATCATAAACCACACCCATCATAGTTTTTCACAATTCAATTAATTATTATTCTTCATTGAAGTTTCTCTCTTTAGTCAAAAGAGAAAGAGACTCCAATCTCATATAGGCACCTCTTTCTGTCTATTGTTGATAAAATAATGTTAGTTGCTCTTTCTACTTTCTTTAGTGGCCTATCATATTTCTTCAGATAGGAATCTTTTGACTTCTCTTGCTCTCCTTTCATCTTCTCATCTCATTTCCTTTACCAAGACTAAATTAATGAATACAACCTTCTGTCTCTTTGTTTTTCTATCTACTTTTGATTACTTATGTTCAAATATAATAGAAATGTTAACAAAGATGCACAGCAATGAAGATGCAGTAAAAATATACATAATTGGATGGTGACAAAAGATATTATCTTAATGTTACAAAAGTATAAACAAACAAATATCAAATTATCATTATTTGGTTTTGCTGGTTTTCTTTTGTGTATAATCATGCCAAGTCAATATTTTATAGAATATCATGCTTATGGCTGAACTCATCTTCTATTTTGTAATTTTTATGCAGAAAATAATATACCAGTATATTCAAATTTTGTCATCTTGTGAATAAATTCTTGATTTCACAATTTGCATCATAAACAATAAATTTTAGATTTTTTTTCTAAATTATATATCAATAAAACTTTTCACATATCTCTAAGATGTAGGTTTTTTCTTCAAATGTGTAACTTTGAGAAAACTTAAATTGAATTTATATAAAATAAGAACTAAGTATAATTATAAACTGAATCAAAATAATTTAATCTTATAAGCATAAAGAAGAAATGTCATTTTAAATATTAGCAAACTAATTCATGATTTGATAAAGGTCTAATTCAACAACATAACTAGATCAATGCAGCTGAAATAAGACTTGAATTTTAATTTTTCACAAGCTTTTTAATAACAATAAATAATAATTCAAAACTTTGTTTTAAATATATCTTTTATATAACTATAGTTATATAACTATAGTTAACTATCTTTTATATAACTAAATACAGCACTTGAAGCAGTAAAAAATATAAAGTTTTTTTATTACACCAACAAAAACGTTTTCGATACAAACAGTATCATCATCAGTTGTACATAGAATGTTGTTTTTGTTGTAGAAGACGTGCTATGTACAACTGATGATGATACTGTTTGTATCGAAAACGTTTTTGTTGGTGTAATAAAAAAACTTTATTATTTTATACTGCTTCAAGTGCTGTATTTATTTGCTGAACTATAGTTACAAAGTTAAGCAGTTTGTTTTATTTCAATGGATCATGATCTTTTATATAACAATATATTTTGTATATAAGACAAAGTATTGGTATAATGATAGTATAACTAGGGGATATAAAGCTTCTATAACTCTTGTGATATGAATATCTACTGTAGATAAATTTGTGTTTGTAAATATCAAAGAATAAAAATAATATATGATATTTAGTTTACCATGAATATGGATAGAAAATAATGCTAATATATTGATCAAAATAATATTAATAATTCTCTATTTTTGCAAAAATTATTATTATATAAAATACACTACGTACACTAATACTTGTGTGCTTTCTTTAAAAAAATCCTTATATAAAAATTATAACAACATTTTATTGTATCGGTAATTTTTCAGGTTAAACCTTTCTACAAGACAATACAGACTAACACAATGGAGCGAGTCATTTCTTCGCATCCTATTACATACACATTGTTGACATACTGTCGCCACACTAATATAAACATCCATTCTTTAGTAAAATTATAAGTAAATATCATCATTGATAAATAATGCATAACAATACTGTATTCAGCAACACTAACGTGATGAGAATTAGTTACTATCGGTCGTGAGTTTGGCAAGTGCGCATCTGCTTAAGAGTCTACCGTTCTGTACCTAGCGATATTCATTTACAGTGTCAATTTTATTTAAAATTTTTAAATCTTTGCCAAGATGCCAAGAAATGATTTTACATTTTCAAGTAAAATTGCTTTGCTGGATAAAATTAAAAGCCAGCCATTTAAACAAGCCATTGTAGACTTACTGAAATAAACCAAAATCTGCCATAGCATGCCATAGTAGACTCCTGATATAACTGTTGTACTAAAATTTACCATAGCACGTTTTCCTACAACAAGAAAATCAACTGTGTGAGGAGTGGGCATTACAGAAAGTAATTCTAGGCCATGGTAGATTCGCTGAAATAAACCAAAATCTACCATAGATGCGTCTTAACAAGAAAATCAACTGCGTGAGGAGTGGGCATTACAGAAAGAAATTCGGGGAACATCCAAAAGAAATAATATCTATATTCCTTTACTGCTCTGCTAAGTTAATATACTTAGTACACAAAATGACAGCACTAATGAGCAGTCCAATAATTTACAATACTAAAGCTAGAAAAAACTTTAATGAGAAACGTTTTCGGCATGATAATGCCCTCATCAGCTCTTACATTTACCACAGTTTTTTAAAAATCACAAAGCTCTCGAATACAATATCTATTCATTAAGAATCGAATACAACATTATAATGCATGCTATTCTTAAAGATTTAAAAATTAAAAATTATTTGAAGTTATAGATTTTACAACATATATAAGAACATAACTTAAATAAAAAGTAATACAGAACATGAAAATATCACCTGCATGGGTATATACTACAGTTCTGAAAATACAAAACAAATTAAACGACCGTATATACAATATCTCATAAGTTTTTAATTTCTGGGTTTTCAGCACTATCTTATAGCTCTAATACCGGTAAAAATTCACAAAATAGTGTTTAGAGTCTTTCCTCCTTTTCTTAATTGGACCAGTCTTTCACATTCACACCTTTTCATTGCTTCATAGCGTATCTCCAGGATAGAGGGAGTTTTAGGGACTGTCTTTCATTAATTACTTCTCTCCCATTTACCCCTTTTAAGAATTTCAATTCTTCTGCTATTGGCAGTTCTTTCTGTTCATTAACTTTTTGAATCACTTTTGCTTCATCCCATTCTATTTGGATATTAGATTCGTATGCCCATCTTGCGAGGGCCGTGGCTAAGTGGCCTTTCCTTATGTCTGCTCTATGCTATTTCAGTCTATCCTTAAGGTTCCTGGATGTACTCCCTATGTAAACTTCATCTGTCTGTTTGTCAATATTCCTAATAGGTATTTGATAAATTCCCGACTGCTGATGCCTACCGTACTTGTCCTTTACGTTTTTAAGTAAGCCTGCTACTGTGCTAGGTCTTTTATATGCTGGTTTCTTGCTGTTAAGCTCGAGGACTTTTTTAACAGTATTAAATCTGCTTAGGGCATCCATGATTACTTCAAAACCATCCTCCTCTATTACATTATCTGCTGCGTGGTTCGTAGATTGCTGTTCTTGTCTCGAGCCCTCTGCCAGGTTACACTTCATATTTAGCTCTTCTAACACTTTGTTCACTAGTCGTTTAGAGTATCTGTGTCTTTGTCCGACTGCCGCGATTTTTTCGACCTCCATGTGAAAGTATTCTTCTTTACTGCAATGTGTTATTGCTCTGTTAAGGTATGCCCTAATAGCAGCTTTTTTATACTTCCATTTGTCAGAGGACCAACTAGGTATTTTCACCTCCATACTAGAAGTTTTTCTATAGATGGTGGTGTATAAAGTCGAACACTCGAAAAAGACTTGCACATCCAGGAAATGTATGCTATTATGTTCATTTTGCTCTAGGCTAAGTGTGAGATTGTAGTTTGCTGATTTGAATGTCTTTATCAGCTCCTCAGATTTGTCACTTTGATTCCAGATAACGAAAAGATCGTCGACTTATCTGACGTATAATGTTGCTTCATGTATTATGCCTAGCACTGAGATCTTCTCTATCGATCGCAGTACAAGTTCTGCTAACACCCCTGCTAGAGGGCTTCCTATGGGCACCCCCTCTTACTTGTCTGTAAAAACTATCTTTGTACCTGAAGAATGAATAATAGCAACATAAATCAGCTAACTCTCTACAGAGTTTTGGGTTGTGTCTAGGAGTCAGGAGGTTTTCCAAGAGGAACCTGTAAAAGCAAAAGTACGTTGGTGCTATTTCCAGTGAAGGGTAAAGTTTCTCAAAATCTAGCGTCATGAATAAAGGGTCGCCCATTAACCTCGTATCTTTAAGTCTGGAAATGAACTCTATCGGGGAGTCTACTACAAATTGGTAGCCTTTTAACTTGGAGTTGATCCACTTGGCCATTGTTTTTTCCAGATTATAAGTGGGTGACCTGCATTTTTTTACTATGGGACGGAACTTTAGGGGGTTCTTATGAGCCTTCACATAACCAAACAGTCTCAGGCAGGCCGGGTTGCTGATTCTTTTTCTTTTTTAGGAAGTCCGGGAGATCTCGATTCTTTAATAATTTATCAAATTTCGCTTCCAACGCTGCCGTCAGGTCCTTGTTTAATAGTTCTGCCCCTGTTTGCTTTATGCAGTCCTCCATATGTTGATCATAGGTCTTCTTTTCTAGGAGCACTAGTTTCTTGGATTTGTCTTCACGTGTGATCGATACGTTGTTTTCAGTGAGCCATCCATATGTCTGCTTGATTAGTTTTCTCTCTGTTAAGCTTTTTTGGTTGTATCTAGCATTTACTTTCTTCAATCTTAACTGTTTCTCTATAAATTTCCATCTGAATCTTTCTTTTTGGTAATCATCCATATAAGAGCTGATGAGGGCGTTATCACGCCAAAAACGTTTCTCATTAAAGTTTTTTCTAGCTTTAGTGTTGTAAATTATTGGACTGCTCATTAGTGCTGTCATTTTGTGTACTAAGTACATCCAAAAGAAACCATGATGGAAAGGATCCAGAAATTGAAGCATTAGATCAATGGTTTTTCTATAGTTAGCAAGCGAGGCGTAAATATTAGTGGCCGGTGTTGAAGACGATGTCAGAGATTGTAAAAAGCTAATAATTAGGTACCTATTTTAATAAAGCATTAAAATAGGTACCTACTTATTATTTTTTTACCTATTATTTATTTACCTATAAATTATATATTTTATTTTAGAATTTATTATTACTTTGTTTAATTGGGGCATCCACTTAATTGGGCAAAAATGGCTTAGCCCTAATGTGTCCCAATTAAGCATAATTCACAGTATTTCAATTTAATGAAAACAGTTATATTAAATAGCTGGAATTATAGAAAATACTTCTGTAAAAAGAAATGCATATTTTAGTAATAATTATGTAGAGATAGCAGCTGAAAAAGTTTGATCCCAATATCTTTTTTTAACAGATTAGTTAGAACAGTTAGAACAGATTTTAGAACAGTTAATAGATTATGTTCCATTTATATGAATGAAAGTCAGTTATAATAGATCCTTATTTAACATCAGGGTTAGGTTTCTAAAAATAGCAACTTTAACTGAATTAATATTAAGTGAAACTAAAATCTCAATTGACCTAATAAATTTTTAAAGGAATGGGTTCCTAATTTAATCCCAAGTCTTCTGGAAGTCTAAAGCATTGGCATCCAGTCAATTCAGTTGAATATCTTGTGCACTATATAGTTTAATATATTTTTCATATATAATATTATATATTTGAGTTAAGTGCTCATATAAAATATGGTTACCTTGTTTTCTATAATTATAGGTTTCCTTCTCATTTTCCCTGCATTATGAAGAAAGATGCAAAAAAAAAAAGTTTTATTCCCTTTCACTGTCTTAAAATTTTTAATTTTTTAATCAAGTTACTTTTTCTGAAGACTTAATAATGAAACAATGTTAACTGAGACAACATCAAAGTCCTATTTTATTTGTATAAATCTTGAAAAATCTGATTAAAAACACATTTTTGTCTATTTAATCTCAAATCTCTTATATCAAAATAAGTTAAATCATGGTTTTATTATATTGCAATAAAGTATAAATTATTTTTATTATTATTACAATTTTGTTAATTCATAAATGTTTTCTGAGTAATCTGAATTTCAATAAATTTATAGATATATATTATTCGAAAAATTAATATTTGAAGTAAATTTCAGCCAATAGATACAGAGTGCTTATCTATTAGCTGAATAATTATTAAATTTATAATTTCTATGTTTAGTCAGTAATAATGATACTATTACATGATTAAAATAAGTATATATATATATATATAATGGAAGGGATTCTTATTCCATCTGATCCCTATGTGTGTATACTATTGGTTTTAATTGAAAATAAAAAGTAAAATTTTTATGAATATAAAATTAGCTTTATAAATCTTCATTGTATATTGCAATTGTCTCAGCTTTATATAATAGCTGCTTGAAACTATTGACAGAATGTAAGCTAAAATAGATCAATTAATAACAGTTAAAAATATTCCTTTAATTGTAATAGTGTTTTGCTGTCTAATTCTAGACTGTTTTATCTTTTAATATTCTAAAGCAGTAGAATGTCTATAAGAACTTTGATTCATTATTAGAATAAAATTTTAAAAATAATTTTATCAATATAACTTCGATTTCATAAAAATTGTTCCCATAAGTTAAACCTCATAATAGAGTGCATAATAAAATAAAAATAGGACAGGTCCAAGTTAACTTCCTCACAACGCTTCAGCTTTCCACCTTGCCGGGTCTTCCGCAGCGGTAGGCAATCAGTAGGAGAGTTTGTTTCACTTCCGTTACTTAATTGATACAATACCCTGAGTGGAAAATGGCGTCATCTGTTAACAAATCCACTAGGCTAATCTGGCAGAATGAAATTTTACTGATTTCGGGCAATATTTTTATTGAAATTTATTTTTCCTCACAAAGATATTTCATAAAAGATTAAATGACTATAAACAAAATTTTATTTTCAGTAAAAAAAAATTTCGAATTAGATAATAAAGCAGTTAGAGTCTATCCATTTATACAGTTAAGATTAATTACTGTACCCATAATCTATAAAGTATTTTCTTAAAATCACTGTTCAACAGGTAGTTATTTCATAGCGGGTCAATTGTTGGCCAACAACAAAATGGAAGGCCAATCCAGACCCTTTTATATACTAGTCATCCCATAAAAGGTTACCCAAACGGTATCGACAGCTACCGGATATCTCAAATTTTCCAAAGAATAGAAAATTCCTCCAAGAGGTCAATTCGGCCGACTCCGTAAGCTATGCTGAATAATTTTCGCCTACTTTTATAATTCCATTTCTTTTTGGCGAATTTGAAATTTTGTCCTATGGCACTTTGTTATCTAGACAAGTTCGAAAAAAATGATATCCGTCTTTGGTATATAATAGTTAATTTATAATCGAAATATGGAGGAAGGAATCGATAACCTTAATTAGGCGAGTTTCTGGCTATTATTTGTTTATGTCGACTGTCATTCGATCGAAGAGAAGAGATTCAAACTAAAGGATGAATTGACAGAGAAATGCGAGATGTTGTTGAGAAGCTGGCGTATAATATTCGTCTTGTCTCTCTATATTCTCACTTTGTTATGCTACCTGGGGCCGGTGTTTATTTCCAATTGGTGGATGTCTGGCCAAATGATGAAATTGGATCCCAACCACCTAGCTAGTAGAATTATAAGTCTCTGTAACTGTGTAGCTGCAGGTATTTTCCTAGCCATGTGCTTTCTCGGCCTCATTCCCAATGTTAGAGATGATTTCCGCCAAATTCTCCACGAATTTCATTGGAACTGGCATGTTTCTGTCGGGGACTGTGTGGTGATAATAGGATTCTTCTTCACTTTAACACTTGAACAATTGTTAGCTTGCTGGAAAGAAAGGAAACTGTCCAATTCTAATGATGAAAAAGACGAAGTACAGACTCTATTGGACGAAAAGGAAATGGATAATTATGGAGATACAGAGTTATCCACTATCAGTGCTATAGAGTATTCTGACAAACCTCGCAATGGAGATATGCGCTTGGAACTGGTTCCGGAAGACACAAAAAATTACGGAACTCGGACGGAAGTGGTAGTTACTCCAGGCGGCCACTCTCATTTGCCTGTCCTTTTGGAAGAAAATGGTGGAATGAGGTTCTTTCTTTTGCTTTTGGCCATTAGCATGCATTCCGTATTTGAAGGGATAGCCCTAGGATTGCAGAATGATATCTCTCGTGCGCTACACCTCTTTGTTGCTGTGGTGATTCACGAGTGCTTAGTGGCTGTTGCATTGGGTGTGAATTCTGCTTCAGTGCAATTGTCTACCAGAAAAAATGTCAAGTTTGCCATAGCATTTGCTGCTACTATACCACTCGGAGTGCTATTAGGAGTATCTATAGGTCATACTCCTGGTTTGACTGGCCGAGCTGTGTCTGCTTTCTTTCAAGGCTTTGCTGCAGGAATATTTTTACATGTGGTGTTTCAAGATTTTCTTCCAGTAGAACTTTCTAATAAGAAAGACCGAATGTTCAAAGTTCTTTTCTTCTTCCTTGGATTTGTTATTTTAACTGGTGTTATAGTTTTGATTAATGACCGTTGAATATTTATTAGATTTGAGTTTTCCTCATTTACTGCATTTATTTTTAGTGAATTAATATTTTATTGCATTTGAGTTTGTAAAATGTTAAATGATATGTAAAATTTACATCTGTGGAACTGTGATTTCAAACTTTGAGTGTTAGTTTTAAAATTATAAATATTTAGAAACACTTAATGAAGCATACAAAACAATAGAGAATTGTTTTTAAACTATTTTATCTTAGATGGTGTTTGCTATTTATAATTGTGCTGGTTTCACTGTAGTCATGTATACAATAAGTATACATATCAGTGTAAGTAAATAAAGGCAGCATTTAGAATAAAATAATTTTGTAGAGTCAAAATGTTTGATATTAAAGCAAGCTAGTTTTCAAATTTAAATTATAATAATAATAATAATATGTCTTTTATGAAATTTTTATGTATATGTATATATGTAGACAATGACATTCTTTGTACAATATATTGTATATGAAATTTGTTAAGTTTGAAGATATTTACAATTTGTTTTGTATTAAAGATTTTTTCCTAGTTATCAAACACAAGTATTTGTTTTTCTGTTCATAATTATAAAATGAGAATTATTTCTATACACTTTCTTTTGAATGTATTACGCAATATTATTATTTAAAGAAATACTTTATGCCATAATTCAGTGCTCTTTATTATAAAAATATTAAATACAATATAATTGCATATGCTATATACAGTATATATATGTGTGACGTTGCCAAGTGGAAAGGCGTGATGATTTTCTTTCAAAGCACTAAACAAAATCAGTCTGAATCACAACCATTTAATATACAACTATAATTATAATCATATAGAATATGGAGGAAGCGTTCTCCTTTCTCTCTCTTTTGAGGGGAAAGAAAAAACAGCATGCACATTTTCGCGACAGCTGTGTTGCCACTTACATTAAAATATTTATAATACGCGACAGCTGTGTTGCCACTTACATCAATTTTTTTTTATTATAAATATTTTAATGTTTCACACGTGTGTGTGTGTATGTGTGTGTGAACTTCTAGCACTTACTGCAGGTTGAGTAAAACATTATTTCCCGCAGTAAGTGCTAGAAGTTACTTACTATCTTTAGTAATAGAGTTTTAGCGGTGTTTCTTAAAAAGCATGTTTTAACTGAAAAATTGAGAAGGTAAAATATTTTCAATTTAATAAAATTCACCAAATACAAATTGCATTATTATTATAAGGTATAAAAATTTAAACATTTTTTAGGATGAAATAAATATATATGTTCATATATTACTACTAATTTTAAATTATGACAAGATAATTTTTTATTCACAAACATGTTTGACCTTAAAACATTGAGCCATTATCAGCTATGCATAATCATCATCAGATAATTTACAGCTAATAATTGCTTAAATCAGTAAATCAAAAACATTTATGTATAAAGATTTATACAGTATTATGATGGTGGTTTTTTTGTATCAACTGTTCCAAATTTCATTAAAATCTGTTTTAATGAAAATTTGTCATTGATTTCAGATAACATCTTAAAAATAAAAGTTTCTGATAGATATCAATTGAATTATTTTCAAATATTTCTATAATGATAAATAATCACAGATAACTAGTTTTTCTGTATTATAGTAAAAAACTATTTGCAAAGATAGGATCTGCAAATTCAAAAGGAATAAATAAAACTTTTAAATTTATCTATACTGTTCAACTGATTATAAATTTTGGATATAAATGTAAATTATTTAGAAATAAAGAAAGCAAGTAAAATTTATTTATTTATTTAAAAATATATTGCAATTACCATAATTTTCAGAGTATACCTTTTTAAATGGAAAAACATTGCCGTTACTGAATAAATAATGAAATTGTGAACATTTTTTATTAATAAAATTCAATTTCCCATTATTAAAATTTTCTGACAGTTAAGCTTTATCATCAAGATATAACTCTAAATTTTCAATGTTAAAAATTAATATAACAATTATGATTGTAATTATATGTAGTAATATAAGAACAAATAATGAAAATTTCTCTCATTGGAACGTCTTTGTTCAAATGTCTTTAATAATTCCGTTGCCTTTATTATTTATTTATTCATGCATTTCATTGTTCTGTAATTAATATTGAAATACTTTACTCATTTAATATCTCACTATCTATTTATGTTTTCTTAATTATCAAATTATACACTTAATTTTTGAAAAATTAATAAATCAAATTGGTAAACTGAATTTAATAAATGGCCAAAAATGTTATTTAAATAAATAAGTATTTGACAATCTACTTTTGTGCTTCAGTTTATTTCATGAATTTAATGATTTTCCAAAATTCACTACATAATTTTAAAAACAATATATTATAATTTTTGAGAAATTTTCTAATTCTAATATTCTAAAACGAAAAATTACAATATTTTTCAGTCATTGCTATAATATATAGACACTCTTTGATTTATAATCATTACTTTTTATACAAAATACTTGTTAAAACTCAAAATTATGTCCATAGTTCATATTTCTGGCATTATAGAATTTTTTCTATAAAGGAATCTTTAAAAAATTTTTTTATATATCTATAAAAACATTTATTGGCCAAGAAAAGTTTATGGTAAGCAGAATACTAAGTATTACTAGATTATTATTGAAAATTTATTTTTATAAAAAGAACTGATTTACATATCAGTTATATCTAAATAGAGGATTGCTTTAATATTTAGATAGTCTCTAAATTGCCAGAAAGTTTCTCATTACCTTTCTTGCTCACTTCACAGACTGCAGGTAGGTCAAAAGTCTGTACATATCGTCCATAGGTCACATAGAAGAATGTGACCCTAGGCTTGAATGCAGCCTCAAATTTAGACACCTAACTTCCTGCACATTTGCTCCTTATGACAAAATTTTAGATCTGAGGCAAAAAGTGACACAGACAAGGCTGACGCAATTTTTCAATGCAGTTCAGAAAGACAACCATCTTGCAACATCAAAAAACTATCAATCAAAAATAAGATTTTATTTAATACATAGTTAATGTTTTAAAAAATTAAATAGATTACTGTAATTATAATACTGTATACAGTGTTATTCACTGCATATACTGTAATTATTTGTAAGTAATGTAATACATATTAAATAAGGTGTCTGTAAATAGAAAACATACACAAACCAAGTATGAAAATGCTGGGAAGAAAGGTTCACAGGAACCTAACTCTATATTTCCCATAAGCACAATGGTTCACGAAGAATTTACAGAATGTAACTACTGCGAATAGTGAGAATCGATTGTATATCCCTTGTCTAGCATAATCTCAAAGTATTTGACTTCAATGGAAAATTGCAACCTTTTGTTAGTTAATGGTTTTATAATCACTCTTTATCTTCTTAATGTAAAAGATACAGTTACAATCTTTGTTGGATTAATGGTTAATACAATCTTATCACATCATTCAGAAATTGTATTGAAGGCTGTCTGAAGCATTTCATATTATTGCGATTCTCGATTTATCGCAGTTTATAAGTTGATACCGAAGTTCCAAGTATTTCACTCCAGATTCAAATTATCGTGGCCTCAAGATATAGCCTATATGCAACCAAAATTACATTTGCTCTCCAGGTAGCTCTCTTTAACACTTCATTTTTATCTGTCGGAGCTTGCTCACCACTCATCAGTAATTGTCCACCTTTACCTGAAGTACTTGTGGACAGTACCGGCTTAACCCAGTAAGCAGAAATGCACCACATCGGGGTGCCAAAATTATCATTTTCTCAATATTATTATTTCAGCAATATTGTATATTGCTGAGTAGATATTACAAGAAAGCTGCATCGGGGGCCGGGACTCTAGAGCCAGTAATTGTATATTGCTGAGTAGATATTACAAGAAAGCTGCATCGGGGGCCGGGACTCTAGAGCCAATAATGCATGTGAATAATTATCTCTCTTCTTATTTACCCTTACAATGAATGCTAAAATAAACAGGATGATATCAAGTCTATAGCTATCAAGAAGAAACGTATAGTGATCAGCTTAGAAGATTAGTACGTTTAACACATTTTTTTTTTCCTGAAAAATCCATTTCTTGCTTAGAAGATTAGTACACTTTTTTCCTGAAAAATCCATTTCTTGAAAAATCCTTGGCAATGATCATTTTACATGCATTATTTATCGCTGTATTTTTCGTGGCAACAATAACCGCGATAATCAAGATATTCCTGTAGTTAAAAGGTCATTCACTCCAAGCCACCAAAAAGGAGGAGAATGTATACCCCCTGCGGACAACCCCTATAAGTGAATATCTTTCTTCCTCCTCATAGGATGTATTATTAAACAATCTTATGCTTCAGCAAAGAACCAATCCAACAAATAATTATTAAACAGATTTCATATCTGTTTATTGCAAGGCTAATTTGCTCAAAAGCCCATTGAATATCAAGGAATGCCCCTAAGGCAATCTCTTGTATCCAATTTCTCTCTCTCAATGAGTGGCACAACCACATGGAGAGCATTTTCAATTGATGAGCCTGATTGATAAACAAATTGACTGTGATAAAGAGGAGACTTTACTAAAGCCCCATCCTTAACAATCTATTGACTAGCTTTTATGCAATCTAGTCTTCTTACTATTGGCATCAGAGATGTCAGAAGATGGCCCAGAGATATTTAATTGTGAAATAAGCCTTAGTAGCTGAAAGCCTCTAATACAGTGGTTCCCAATTTTTTTTTGGCCATGCCCCACCTAAGCATCTCTAAAATCCCGATGCCTCCTTATGACATATAATTCAAAAAGTGAACTCCTATTCACATGGAGAAAGCCTAAAATGCTATTAACTTGGTCTAAACAGGCTTCCAAAAACATGGCATCCAAGAAACAGAAAAATAAAACAACAAAAGGACAGTTGAAGTACTGAAGAAGAAATCACTAAAAATTGTTAAAAAATAATAATATAAATTAATATGAAAAAAACAGCAAATAAAGTTTTACAGCAGCCATGCACATTCTGATTTTAATTTTAAAAATATTTATGTCACAATATATATTTATATACAGTATATATTGCCCCTAAAACCAAAATAAATAAAAAAAAATCATTGTTAATAACTCATTCTCGAATTACTCACAATATATATTTATATACAGTATATATTGCCCCTAAAACCAAAATAAATAAAAAAAATTGTTAATAACTCATTCTCGAATTACCCCCTGAAAAATCAAATTTGCTCCCTTGTGGGGCATGCGCCCCACGTTGGGAAACACTGGTCTAGAGCGATCAAGGAAAAATATTAGAATTCGACTTTAGTGGTGTAGTATAAACTAATCATGAATTTAATTACTGTATTGTAAAAGCTCAATTTAAGTAAAAAATTAATAGATTATTACAAAAAAATTCTTTATTTAAATAACTCGTTATATAAAACCATCCATTTAATGTATAATAA
The DNA here is from genome assembly GCA_000484575.1 of Olivierus martensii. NCBI lineage: Eukaryota > Metazoa > Arthropoda > Arachnida > Scorpiones > Buthidae > Olivierus > Olivierus martensii. The sequence continues at coordinate 71,061 of AYEL01090168.1, read as the reverse complement.
AATAGTAATTATCAATTATTATTTGAAAAATTTTATTTATGTATTGTATATTGATTGTCACCCTTATAATTTAAGATAAAATTTTAGAAAGAAATTTCACAATAGACAAAATTCGAATCCCCTCCTTGTGGCATTCTGGAGCAATTTTTCGTAATAAAAATAATTCCGATACGTACTAATTATAAATTATTTTATTCGAAACAATTTCATAATCACTTCTGGTGAAAACCAAATTTCGTAAATAAACTTTTAATAACTACCTTTGCGATGTTTGTTGAACAGATTACGCAAACTAATAGAAAAATATTTCAGGATTAAGGCTATTTATTTCTTATTTTTTTTATAATTATGGATATTTGACTATAACTGTGCGCTAACTATAAAGATTTCAATAGTTAGAAAGTAGAATTCATCTATATTATGCTACGATTCACTTAAAAAGTTTTTTGCATATATCTGTAGTGAAGCATAAAACCGCATTCAGATCATATTTATTTATAAAAACTAGAGTACATAAACAATAATCAATATATCAAAAAGATTGTATTAATCTTTAAATTATTCGAAATAACGAATGTATAACATAGTATTTTTCTCCCTACACTCAAATTTAAAGTATTGGGTGAAGCATAAAACCGCATTCAGATCATATTTATTTATAAAAACTAGAGTACATAAACAATGACCAATATATCAAAAAGATTGTATTAATCTTTAAATTAGTCGAAATAACGAATGTGTAACATAGTATTTTCTCCCTACACTCAAATTTAAAGTATTGGAAAAAAAAATCTACAAACCATGTTTTATTAAGCAAGACAAACACTAAAAATAAAAAAAAAAAACAGGAAACAGTAGACTGAATCTTTCGTTAGAGAAGTAAACATTCTTGAGATCCAATTCTGATCAGCCATGTGGAAAGACGATGAAAATAGAAATAATCACTCTCCATTCGTGATAACGACTAATTGGAATGAAGTCATTGTGCTCCTTCCTTTAATTAACTGGCATTCCATTAATTTATAAACAGTCATTTAAATAACCCCAGTAAATTATATATTCTTTATTTCCAATTGGTTATTTCAAATCCTCTCCTTTCATTGGTCGACTAAAAAATTCGAAAAATTATCTTACGTTTAACCTTCGCACTGCTGTTAGAGATTTTTTTAACGACTGCGAAGTACGAACTGGTGGAAATTAACGTTTGTTCTATTTATATATCATTCTTAAATCTTTAAAATTCTTAATATATGCAAAGGTTTGCTAATTAAGTGGGTGGAGAAGATGAAAATTGAATTTGTGTACAGCATTTCGAAAGCGCCGTACGACCTTTGCACAATAATCTAGAAAGCCACGCCTTAAATTCATAATGATCATTTTGCACTTGAATTTTTATAGCGATAGAAATCCTCACTAAACAAAAATTTGTTAATTATTTTAGAACCGTAACGGAAAATAAATTGAAGTCTCACACGTTTACATACCGAAAAAATTTTCTTCTTCTAAGAAGTTAACAAAAGAGTCTATGTAAACCGATATTTCATTCAATTGAAATTCGTTGAATCGGATTTCAAGTTGTAATCTGGACTTTGAAATTTTATCTTCTCTGCGTGAAAAATAAATTTGTCTTAGTATTTAATCTAAATTGTATTCCATAAATAAGTAAACTGAACTAGTTACGATTCTAATTTACATAGGAGAACATTTTCTAAAAATAAAATCTCTAAAAACAATTGAAACATAAATATTATGGAGATTAAAGTTGTCTGATTGTAAATAATTTGCTTTCGAAGTGTAAATGTTTAAAATTCATCACAGTTTAACAGCTCTCGCACAGCTGTTAAAGAAAATTTGTTGGTAGGATTTTATTTTGATTGGTAAAATTGCATACATTGCAAAACCCTGCAGAAATGGTAGGTGGTCGAGACATGCAAAATATCCCTAATGAAGTAAGAGTCAAAGGTTAACGAGATATAGAGACTGAAAGTTTCACATTGCATGTGGTTTGACACTGTGCTTCGCTTCGCTACGGTGTGCAGCGCGACGCGTCCTGTTCCCGTGCGCTGCTATTTATGCTACCTAGACGCTAACTTTTGATCTTTGACCCCTAGTTCAGTAGGGATGTTTTGCATAGCTCGATCCTCCTATCGATCGATATCATTTTTGCTGGGTTTTACAATGTATGCAATTATACCCTTTGTCTCTGGTTTTTAATGCGGCGCGTCTATGAATAATAAGTCGCGTTATAGCGCGCCTTAATGCCTGCCGCTTTTTTCTTGCTCGATAAAGTAAATGCTAACACGCATATGAATGCATATCAACATCACAGTAGATATGTGCATGTAGCATCGCGAAACCCGAAGCAATCAAAGTAGAATTTTACCAAAATGGTGATGATTCTGAATGCTATCATCAGATTATCATCCAATCACAACAGAAAAAAATTATGTTTAAAATTAAGCTTACTATTTGCAGCTACTTTCGCCGTCTTCCTTGATTATATAGCACAACGTTTTTTAACTTACGGATCATAAAAAACTGATAACTTTCATCTGCGACAACGTATCTCGTTGATCGTCGATGATATCTAACGCTCGGGAGATCTGATATCAGCTGATCGTTGGGTAAGCAATCAAAGTAGAATTTTACCAAAATGGTGATGATTCTGAATGCTATCATCAGATTAAAATCCAATCAGAACAGAAAAAAAAATTATGTTTAAAATTAAGCTTACTATTTGCAGCTACTTTCGCCGTCTTCCTTGATTATATAGCACAACGTTTTTTAACTTACGGATCATAAAAAACTGATAACTTTCATCTGCGACAACGTATCTCGTTGATCGTCGATGATATCTAACGCTCGGGAGATCTGATATCAGCTGATCGTTGGGTGAATGAAAATGAATGTATTGACCGCTACGAGATTTTCGTACACAATGGGTGGGACTAGATCTTAAGTCACGTGAGCAACCTGTCGAGTGAGGTGCTCGAGGACTATCATGAGAAATGATGTCATTGCAACTTTCAGAGAAAGTAAAGCCAATCGACCGAATATTCTTACAGTAAAAAAACCTACAAGAAGCTAAGAACACAACAATAAAGTAGTTTAGTGTGTGGGAGGATCCGGAACAGAATGGCCAGTGCCCTTTTCGAAGTAATAAACGAAGTGAATGACCCTTAGGTGGACGTACAGAACTAACTACTCTCAACAATAGAGGTCAAACAATAGATATAGGAGACAATAAAAAATGGCCATTTGCTAAATAGAACATTTAAATTTCTAGAATCTATATAGAAGTTATTGTCCATTCTTCACCTTCAACTTGTATCCGTCGTAATTACATATGGAGTGATAAAAAGAAAAACCGGACAAATCTTGTCACCAGTAGGTCAAAACAAGCCGGATTTGTTTTGACGTCACAAAACTCCTGCTGATAATCAGTTTTTCTTAGAATAGTAACCATTGTCTTGAATAAATCAGCACGTAAAAACCAGTCCAGAAATGATGATTTCTTAACAATTACGGGACAATTTTTTTATTTAGAATTTGCTTTTAAGAGCGTCCTATTTGCATGCCTCGAATTTTGAATTTTCTTTCTTTTTAAAGACGAAGATTTGAACAATAATTGTTAAAAAAAAAACTGTCATTATTTTTTAAAAAGGCACAATTTTTGCTGTCCTTTCGCTTTCCTCAAAACTTGTCTTACATAAAATCGGAAACAGGATACAACGAATATGCATAAAATAAAAATTTTCTACTACACAGCTGCCGTACAGAATGATTCACGTTAATAATTTTAAACGAATTTAATGATGAAAATGAGGAATTAAGTAACTTTATCTATGTGTACAGATAGATTTACGCCACCGGAAAATACCTTTGAACTTTAAAAAATAAAATAAAAAAATACAAAGAAAAAGATAAAACGATGACAAAGTTTACTTAAGAAACTTAGAATTGTGTCGGAACTTTTATATAAAACTTTTAAACCTTAACCCGAAATTTAATAATAGGCCAAGGCTCGTTTTTATAGAATTTATACGATATATTACGATCTCTAAAATGTCTCCTAAAATTATATACAAAATTAAAAAAAATAAATAAATAGAAACTTACCTGAAAGAGTTAAAAGTGTTTGATGTTCTTCCTTGGAGCTAAGAAAAGCGATTACATATTATTTCAGTTGAGAAAGCAGCCAGGTGTTATCGCGAGTGTCCACTAGCATACAAAACACTTGACTGTTGTAGCCTCAGGTCTCTCTAGCAAGCGCTCACGTTGTTGCGGGGGTGGATTTCTCACTCAGGTACGCCACCTGTTATTGGCGTGACAGTTTAATACGTAGTAAGCAGTTTCATTCGATAATAGGTTGTTTAATTTTTATAACACACACTATGAGTTTAAAAAATAAAAAAAAAAAATTCAATTTTATTTGTACTAAATACACGCGCTAATTATGAGAATCAAAAAGTGAAAGGTAGAAAAATCGAATATCGCCTCGTCATTGGTCAGTATTTCGAAAACTATTGTGATCTCATATTTCTGGTAGTACCATTATTTAAATTAACGTTTTGTGGTCGTTTAGAGGTTTGTGTGTAGTTTAACCCGTTCTAGAGATTTTTAAAATTTATCCAAAATTAAACTTTTAATTTTATAAATATGTATCATGGGAGAATTAATTTAAATTCGATTAATCAACAGGTGATACGGTTTTGATATCGAGAATTTTCTGTTAATAAATGATTGAAAAAATTAAAATATTTTGGGATTAAATTATAGAGTATTGTTTGATTTTTTTTGGCATCAAACAGAACTTATGCGGCCAAGTCAAGCGGGTTTAATTTAGGTTTTAGACCCTCTTTAACCACATTTGACCTCTAAAAAAATGTCAGTGACCGTCTGTAGATACCGCAGAAACCAATCTCGAGATATCGTCGGTCACGCTTTGCAAATTTGAAAGGGATGATGGGAAAGATTGAGACGAAATGTGGCTATTACGTCATGCGTCAGGGGACAAAGTTACAGACCATGCTACCAACGAAATATTTATTTTATTATTTTTTTTCTGTCTCCATCCCGTGCGTAACTAAAAACAATAGAAAGCGAAACACGACAAACTTTATTCTTCTTGGCAATATCCTTTTATAAGAAAAAAAAAAAGAAAATGATCGAGAAACAGAATAGGTATTCGGTAGCGTGACGTATCCGTGATGTCAGAAAAGAAATATCAGCGACGCCACAGAAAAGAAAATTGCTTATCGTGACGTCATAAAATAAATCTAATTTTAATTTTAAAATTTTAAAAATAAAACTTTAAAAAGTTTTATCAAATATAGAAGTTAAAGAATATTTTTATTTTAACTTTGTTTAATGACATTGCGGTCTTTACGTCCCAGAAAAAAAAATTAATTAAAGAAAGGAAATTAAACTCTATGCTAATCTATAATTGCAATACTTCGAATATTGTAATTACTTTTTCTTAATTGATTTTTTATAAAGACCAAAAAAAAATATTTATAATTTTAAATGGCAAATTAAATATTTTGTTATTATTTGTAGGGAATAAATTAACATAAAATTTCGTTATTGATTTTAAGACATTTCATCCTATTGGTCTACGCACAATTTTTATTTTTATGTTTTTTTTTTTAATTTTTAATGAAAATATAAACAATAAGTTGTAGTTCTTAGATTGGATAATACCAGAAAAACTATACATGCAGCCATCCAAAAGACAAAATAACATATCCGGTTTACTATTATAAAACTCCAAAGTTTCGATCCGATTTTTCTCTTCCCGTTGAGACCACTCTATCTTTGTGTTTAATGAGCGGAAAATGCGATGTTATAAATAAATTCTTCACTTGTTGCATCTTCTAAGAAAAGTTTTAGAACTCAATTTCAGTTTTATATATATTTTTAATCTCTTAATAATTTATTTTTATTTTAAATTAAAATAAAAATTCGAAATCGTTCTGTAATAACGTAAAAACAAATAAAATATTTGTAAGTCATTATAAAAGTAAGGAAATAAACGTATTGTTTTTATCTTCAATACTTTAAAATTATATATATATTTTTGTTATCAAAACAGTTAGAAATTGTATCATTAAAATAGCAGTATAAAAAGAATTAAAACAATGAGAAAATATTAGTAAATTAAACTGCAACTATTTTTCTTGGTTGTTTTCGTAATTAGGACAACGTTATTTAGTATCTGTTATCGTTTTACAAACAAAAGGGCAAATATTTATAAGAAGAAGAAACAGTTCAAATACATCAGTTACTCGGTGACCTGAAAAAATAAAATAAAATGGAGGAAAAAAGCTATTGTGTAACTCGGACTCCACGTATCGAAGGTCATAATGTCAGAATGATGACGACGACCCGTGTTATATGAGCGAGCTCTACAATAGAAGCCATATGCCAACACAATACGGTATATTTCAGTTAAGCCGGTATTTTTTCGTCTAAGAGCATTATTAATAAGATAATATATGCCTCGGGGATTCCCAGATGGTGAGTGGATGCACGTGACTCAACCAATAAATAATAGAATATCGATTGTGAGTCATGTTATATCACTGGATGAGTCAATGATTATGACCTGCGTATTAATTGTCGCATTTAATCGATATGCAATTGAATCGATTTGTTATTCGGATGTAAACAATAGTGCGAAACGTTATGGGGTTGTCAGACGTTAGCTGCAATTTAATTTTGGTTATTGAAAATCATGAATGCAAAAAACTTTCTATTAAAATGATGACAGAAACTAAAACAAACAAAAAAAAATATATATTGCAAGTTTTCGTGTGACCCTTGCGGAGCTTAGGATAAATCTATACAGCAAGGTCAACAATAAAGTTTCAGCTCAACTTCGATTATTGTTATATTGGATATATATGTATTTGATGAACACTTGATTATTGCATTTTCAGATATGTATATAACTTATATTTCGATAAGTATCACTAAAAATAATTTTTTTTTATTCCAAAAATTGAAAACATCAAATTCATGGATAACTTTAAGTTTGGATTATTCACTTAATACAAAATCTTTCGCCTTACTATATACAAAATTTTTTATAAACAATTTCTTTTGATGATAATGTAAGAGTATCTGTAATTAAAGATATAATACACGAATTTTTACATAATTCTGTGAAATTGTCAAGGCAAATTTACAGATTTCTATATAGATACATAGAAATGTATGTAATAAACCGGCGAAATGCCAATTCCCCACTTTTTTCATTTAGCGATTTTAGTATTAGAGCCAGAGGTCAAAAATCAGATAGTCGATTATCGTATTGTTCCGGTTAGGATAGATTAATTCAATTATGCCAGTTACGCTAGTTATATAGTTCAGTCCCTCTTAACACTGAACTAAAATAAAGAAACTTTCTCATCTGTTTATAACTTTAAAACTGTTATCTTTGGTTCCAGAATCCTATTGTTCCGTTCATTTCTTCTTCATATTTAACATTCCAGATGCACTGAAGTCCTATGGGGCCTGACCTGGTTACCAAGCTCTCCATTTCTGTAATGATGTGTGAAACAATCCCTTCTGGCAGAAACTCTTTCGTTTTCTATAATCTTTTACATGATCTTATTTTATTCTCTCTTCAAAGGCACTTTTGAGTACAATTGACTATTTTTGTCATATTTATAATCGTTACTATCTTTTAGCATTGGATTTTCTGATTGGTTGATCTTTGCAAAGATGTTATATTTTGAATACTGTATTACCTGTACTCAGTGTCACGCAACTCTTTATTCAAATCATTAAATGAAAGAGTTACACGATCATAATGAATAAATGAATACATTGCAATAATTTCCTAGATCATTCATTTTTTTTTTTTCGTTTTTGGTATTTATTATTCATTATAGCAACAGAATAAGTAATTATAAAATATAAAATGGATGATTGTATCTAAAAAGATTCTGTTCTTTTTGATTTTCATTTTTTTTTTTCTGTTGCGATTTTCATCAAAACTAAATGTTACGAAACCAAAGAATCGAATCACTTCACGTTGATATTTGATTTATTATGGGATGAGCAGAAAGTCGCTAAACGAAAAAAGTTGGATATCTATTTTTGTCATTTAATCAATTTGCAGTAAACTATTACAAACAAAATATCATGTGCATCAGCATTAGGGAGGATCAACCGGCAGCATCTTTTGTTTTACTGAGATAATATTCCACTTAAATTTAAATTAATTTGACAAAAATAATAATAATTATCAATTAATTATTTCATTTTTCTTAACTTTTTTCTGTTTTATTACAATTAAATTGTTAGTGAATAAAATGACTTTTTTTCCTTTTTTTTTCTTTCTCGTTTTCCTTATATCAGCTTTTTCTAAATGGTGTTTCACGGAACCATGGAGTTCCGCGAAAAAAAGAAAAATTAACAATCAAATTATATATTTACTAGTAATATATAATTTGATTGTTCTTAAATTAAAATTATATATTATTATAGTTTTGTAAGCCAAGTGATTTTTTTAAATTTTTTTTCGTTTTTCGCGGAACCCCACGATTGCGTGACACCATTTGGAAAAAGCTGATATGAGAATAAAAAAGGAAAAAAGTACTTTACTCACTAACAATTTAAAATAAAGCCCAACTGACAATAGCAGATATGAAGAAACTGCAATGGAAGGTGCTAAAATATTTGCCCTACAGTCCAGACCTCACATCCCGCAACTTCCACTTAATAAAGCCCAACTGACAATAGCAGATATGAAGAAACTGCAATGGAAGGTGCTAAAATATTCACCCTACAGTCCAGACCTCACATCCTGCAACTTCCACTTGTTTAGTCCCCTGAAAACAATTTGGTGGGACATTTCAATGACAACAGAGAAGTTGAATGGGAAATGTGCTTGTGGTTGCAACAGCAGCTGAAAGTGTTCTACATTGCAGGATTCTAGGAACTCATACAACATGGGACAATTGTGCAAATGTAGGGGTGGATTATGGAAAAAATGAACAGTGATACCACAGATTTCTCTTATGATTACCATGATATTGATTTTTGTAACATATTCACTATCCCTTTCACCTCAACATAAGCTTGAATTTACAAAGGCTGAATATATGTAAGATGGGGAATACCTATAATTAACTGGAAATAACTTTTGCAAATTTTCTCATGTAGCATATTGTCTTAAAGTTGGTATGGCACCTTTAAAATTTATTTTTTGTGACAGTTACACTTTTCCCATGTAGTGAAACTCCATTAATTTGAGTTTTTCTAAATCAAAAGGCTATACTACAAATTAGGCAATTTTTCAATAATATAATTTTTTTCATACGGCTTTACCTGATAAATTTTGTATTTATTTTTTAAATTTGTGATTAACATTTTGATTATTAATTTGCACAATACATACAACAATTATCACATATTTATAGAATTTCCTAAAATTTAATATTTTTCTGAAAATTAACAACCTGATATTAGAGTAAATCTGATTTGTAAAAAACTTTAATTTTGCATATATAAAATCATATATTTCCAGATGTGTTATCAAATAAAATGTACAATATTTGAATATTTTGGCAATTTTTTATATTTAATTTTATATCTAAAATTTTGATTCCAGATTAACACAAAATAATAATTAAATGCTTGAATTATCACAATTTTTTTAGCATTCTACTATAATTCCAGTAATTTTCAAAATATGATTTAGCTTTGTACATCATTTGCAGCATTTGATTACACATTATTAGTGGCAGATGAAACTTGAGAGTTAAGACCATAACAAAATATTACAGAATATTAGAATATAATAGATATATAAAGTATGCAAAATTTTGATATGTATATAACTTTTACTGCTCTTAAAGGCATAAATTTAATATGAAAACTTAATATAAGCACAAATGAGCAGGCCACTTGTAGAGTTCGGAGTTTCACCTGGAACTCTACGATCAGGGCCCCGCCTCCCCTCCGACTCAACTTTTGGACTTGCCTGAATTTTAATAGTAATTGTAACTTCATTTGTATTCAACCAATGAGTAAAATGATTTACTGCTTCAAAATAATGCTCCATTAATCCAGGTAATTAATTTATTAAACTGAAAATTCAAACTTACACTTTTAGATGCACAGAAACTAGTTAGTTCAACAAAAGTCCCGTACAGAGCCACTTTCAACATAAAAAGAGAACAAGTTAACCTTTTTAACAAATTTGTCAGAAACAGACGAACACATAAACAGTTCTGTTAAAATTCCAAAGGATTACGAAGATTAGTCCTAAAAAGACAGTCTTAGCTCTCCAACGTCCTGACTCGATAATGGTGACGGGACTACCACGCCACATAGTGAGACTTCCTTTAAAGAAGTCTTGATTAACATAATTAAACAAAATAAAACAGGAATTATTAAATAACCATTTATCAACAAATTTATACTCGGTGGAACTTTAAGAAAAATACAATATTTCAAAATCAGTCCTTCTTCCTGAACTTTAAGAATCCTCAACATCATACTCAAATTCTCTTGCTCAAGATTACAAATCAACATGGCATCCTCCTTCCATGACGAGCTCCTACCACGAAACTCCTCTAGGTAAGTTTTTCTCCAAAACCTCACACACTTTACTATATAACTCAAAAAAACTTTATTAAGAGGAATGTTTTCAGCTTTAACTTGCCCTCTTCAGCTCTAACTTTTGAATGTTAGAGCTGAAGAGGAGTTATATAGTAAAGTTGACACACTTTTTAATGGAAAATAAACATAATAGATGAAAATGTAAGACTATGCATGTATATATTATTGTTATTATCTATAAACATAGTAAAGATGAAAATGTAAGACTATGCATGTATATATTATTGTTATTATCTATAAATAAACATAGTAAAAAATTATATAATTTTTTATTTATTTTTTGGGGTCTCTAGAACGAATTAATCAAATTCCCATAAAAACTTATGGTAAATCGATGATTGGTTAACGAACATTGTCTTGTAATGGATTATGTTCGTTAACTGATCACCCATTGTACAAATAAAGTCTATGAACAAACTGTTAAAATAATAATGTCTATTATGTATACGTGTAAAATCAGTAAGTTTCAGATTATTTTTTGTTTTCATTTTAGGATTCTTTACCATAAAAAATATATCACCTACATCAGAGGGAGAAAGCACGAAAGTAAAAGTGAAAGTTCGAGTAAATCTTCATGGCATATTTTCAGTTTTCTATGCTTCTATGTTAGAAAAAGTTGAGAAAATTGAAGAGAATGAACAGAATAATCAAGTAAACCAAAATTGCCTAAAACAGAAATCTGAAGAAGCTATGGAGGTTGATGATGCAGGGAAGCAATCTACAAATACTGATGATACTACTCAGACAGAAGTAAATCATGTGGACCAATCTGCCAATCAAAATGTAATTATTTTTTAATATATTTTTAATCAGAGTTCAAGATTTATCTGAATTATCTTTTAATATAAATTTCTCAAATTATTTTTAAAATATTCTCCATATCTAATCAAACATCATTAATATATTCAATCTATAATCTGAAGCATCAATGTTTTGGCACTTTTTAGGAAAAAATCTTAATTATAATAATTATATTCATATTTTCATATCTAATCAAACATCATTAATATATTCAATCTATAATCTGAAGCATCAATGTTTTGGTACTTTTTAGGAAAAAAATCTTAATTATAATAATTATATTCATATTTACATGATTTTGTAAATCGTTTGCATTGTTTGCCTCATATCTACTTTATTAATTCTACAATATAAATTTTCCTTATGTTACTTTTATATCATCCATAAATTGATATCTAAGCATATAAGTTGTCAGTTTACATGCATACCAATGTATTGAATTAAATAAATAGTATTTGAGACTATAAGAGAATTTGCATCTTTTTAATTGTGTCATTGTATAATTGTCTTATAGTACCCTATAGTTTTAATACAGGTAGTCCTCTACTTAAGATTGGGTTGTATTTTGATAACCTTGTTGTAAATCAAAAATGACCTTCAATGATATCATTTTAGGTAGTAGTAATAGATGATAGAATATTGAATTCTGTAAGAATTCTTTATATAGTAAAATTATTGGATTTGATCTCAGATCCTTCAAGATGATAAAATCATCCAGAATTGAATCTAAATCCCCAAGGTGATAAGAGATTTCTTTACTATGTTTTTTAATAAATATTTCTAGCCAATTTGCTATGAAAATATCAAAGTTCAGAATATTATAAGGGCAAGTGTAAGATTATATATTCATAAGCTGTGTTTTCATTTATTTAAGTAGTCTTAGTTGAAGCAGTTTAATAGTATTGTTAATATAAATTAATATGAAAAAACAGCAAGTTTTATAACTGCCATGTATACATTCTGATTTTAATTTAAAAAATATTTATGTCACAATATATATTTATATACTGTATAAATTGCCCCCTAAAACCAAAAGAAATGAAAAACATTCATTGCTAATAACTCATTCTCGAATTGCCCCCCTGAAAAATCAAATTGCCCTCTTGTGGGGTGTGTGCCCATGTTGGGAAACACTGCTCTAACATCATTATTTTCCTTTTTAACCCAAAAAGATAGATCACTCAGTTATCATTCAGAGTTTTTAAGAACCATGTATATCTAAAATACTGGAGGAAGAAAAATGGTCACCATCTGATTATATGGTGGTTGGTTCCAATACAGGTGGAAAGCTAATTATGATGAGGTTTTTACCTGATGCCTTGAAGAGATCATTCACAATGCTGCATTTTTGCTATCCCAGTTCTAACCATCAGATGATATCTCACACCTTGATTTGAGTAGAACCAAACCTCCTTTAGCCAGGGGAAGGAACTCAAAACTGAAATCCTCATCCCTGTTGCCCTCTCTATGACAAGAACACAGAGTTGGAATCATAAAGAAGTGTTTTGTGTGTTAATAAGACATCTCAAAAGGAATGTATATTTGAGTGTGAAAAGGATGACATTGTGGAAATATGCTTTGAGATAGAATGTGGGTACAACAAAGTTGCATTTACAAAGTGTGTTTCTTGTTGCTGAGTAAGCTCCTGCAGATGGTTCAATTGAGAGTGATGGGTTCTAGAGTGAATTGATAGATGTGTTGAATGAATGTTGTGGCAATAAACATATGACTGTAGCAAATGATATGAATAGCAGGGTAGATACAGGATTGGCTGAAAAATATATTTCTCCTAGAGTGAACGAAAATAGGGAGCAACTGCAGGTATCTTGCTAAAAAAGGGCTGGTTTGTCCCAAACTCTTTCTTTAATCACAAGACCATTCATCAGTACATCTGGAAAAGCATGAAAACATTAGAGAATATGAATGACTTAGGGCAGGGGTGGGCAAAAGCCGGCCCACCGCATAAACTAGAACACATTACAGTTCCAAGGCCAACATTTGTAAAATTCTACTCGAAAAAAAATAAAATAATGGCTAGTGGACAAACATTTTGGCCGGAGCTGTACATCTTTAATAAAATTATGTTTTTCCACTTTGAATTAGAGCAGGGGTGGGCAAAAGGCAGCCTGCGAGCCGGATCTGGCCAGTGAAGGCATCTTATACGGCTTGCTGCATAAGGTACAAAACATTATTGTTTCAAGGCCCACATTTGTAAAATTCTACTCAAAAAGAAAAAATAAAATAATGGATACTTTGTAGTGTAAAATAATGGATACTGTCGCTAATATGCACGTACACTATCGAATGGCTAGTGTACACATACACTACCGAATTACTCAAAATTTTGATGATATATATTTCACCATTCACATTAAGTTGTAAATTTGTTTTTACAAAACCAATAAATCGGTTTGATAAAATACTTTTATTTTTAAAGAAAATTATCTCTATTTATTAATTCTTAAGACGAATTATTTTCTAATGTTTCTAATGAAATTTATTAATTCGTAGGACGAATTATTTTCTAATGTTTCTAATGAAAAATAGTTTCTACTATTAATTCATAGGACAAATTATTTTCTAATGTTTCTAATGAAAAAAAAACAGTTCATATGGATGCTTTTGAACTCTTTGCATAAAGAAAATTATCTGAATTTATTAATTCATAGGACAAATTATTTTCTAATGTTTCTAATGGAAAAAAAAAAAAAATAGTTTCTACGGATGCTTTTAAACTTTCTGTGTTTCTAATGAAAAAAAATAGTTTCTCCAGATCTTTTGAATTCTTTATAAGAAAATAACACAAGAAAAGTAAATTTTAAAAATAATATTGATACACGAATATATTCTTTGTGTAAGTATCATAAAAGTTATAATATTGATACATGAATATATTCTTTGTGTAAGTATCACAAAAGTGACTACACAGGTTAGCGAGATTGACAAGAACATGTGCACATAAATTGGTCCAACCCTTAGTTCCGTGTGATGGTGAGAGGAATATGTTTGTGCAAGAATCAATCTTGTTTTGACAAGAATGTGTGCAAATAAATTGGCGCAACCATTATTCTTGTCATATGTGATAGTGGGAGCAATATGTTTGTGCAAGAATCAATCTTGCTTGAACGTGAGTAGTCATTTTAAGTCAAAGTAGTTTTTATTAATTATTAATGATTGCCTAATGTTATAATTAATAATTTCTAATTACATAATAATAATAATTACATAATTATGGAGAGTAAAGTTATATTCGCCTTTAGGTACTTTTTAATTTTTATATGGTTTGCTTCATCCTGAAGATTGTTTATCTGGCCTGTGGCAGAAAATAATTGCCCACGCCTGACTTAGTGTGTGGATGAGAGATTGATGAAATTTTTATGGTTTAAAGTGATGCAAATTGATACTCTCTCAGCCATTTAATCTACTTTCCATTCCTTAGTATCTTTCTTCTCTGTTACTGATTGAGTATCATTTCGATTCATCTTTCAGCTTGAAAACAATCTCTCTGTAACAAGACTAACTACTTGTCCTTTTTTGTAATTATTTGTAAATAATTTGCACTATTAAAGTCTAGGTAATTTTATAATATCATTTATTGTGTACTCATTTTATATTTATATTTTGAATTCTAATAACTAAATATCTTAATGTTACAAATTTGTATAGAAATAACTGAAATTAAATTATTAGATATATTTTAATCAATGTAAATCCACCTAATGATTAATAATTAAACTGGAATTTTAATACTTATTTGAAAATGAAACTTATTCTGAACTGGAATCAGACAAAGAACCTTTAAGGTAATGTCCTAACAATCTATTAAGTGGATCAATAGTTTCTGTTCTGAGCTGTCTGAAGAAAAAACTTAATTTACCTGATGATATTAACATAATATTAATGCTTATTTGTGCATAGACAAAATTATACAACATATCAATTATTGTAATGAAGATTACATAAAAGAAAATGCAAATTCAGTATTGGCCAAAAATGAAAGTTATCATCAACACCCAAGAATTATAAATGAATTCCATTAATTGGAAGTAAAAAAACTTTAAATACATAACATGTAGATACTTCTATAAATGTATATATTAATTTGTATAGTTTTGCCACTTTCTAGAACATATTTATTTTGAGTTATGTATTTTTAATTGAATTCTGTAGTTCTATATTAGGGAACACTGAAAATGGAGTAATTCTAAAAATGTTACATTTGCTTTGACTTTTAGTGAATAAAAAAAAAATGTTTATCATTAATTTTACTGCTGTTAAGTGCTAAATTACTGATTTTTACAAAATAATTGGAAATGGTTTAATGCTCATATCACACGACTTTTCTTGTTTATTTTAATTTTGAGTCTAATAATTGAAACATGATCCTCGAATGATTGAAAACATTTCTATTTAATTATCACTTTCCTGCTAAAAATACATTTATTTCTTAATACCGTTATTTTTAACATACTAATACTCTCAAATATCTGATAAAGTTTTATGTTTATATTTTAGAAGAAAAAATTAAATCACAAGAAATAATTTATTTTCATACAAAAATTACATATTATAATCAATTTCTTTTCCCTCTTTGTGGTTTTTCAGGTAATACAAACAATGGAATGTTCAAACTTGCTAATTTAGTTATCCTTTTTGTTAACTGGTCTTTATGAGAAGTAACTTTACAACCAAGGGCACCTGCTAGAGTTGCTAATCTAAAAAGAAAAGTTTGATAATTTATAATAATACATTTATTTATTTTATATACATATGAAGTTTTTTAAAATAAAAAACATAACAAGCTGTTCATCAATATGTGAATGCAAATCACTGATAGCAACTGAAAACAAGAAATGATTTTTTTTAAATCAGATTAGGATGAAAGACCTTTATTAGCTATGTAAAAAAAGATGTATAACTCCTGGGAAATAATTTTATTTCTTGATCTGACAAAAAAATGTTATTCTCTTCTTGTTTTTCATAGACATAAATATTTGCATTCATATACAAGTAACAATTTGTCTAAAAAATGAATACAGTAGACTCTCAATTATCGGGGGTAATCTATAACCCAGAACTGATGATTAATTATCAATGTTTTATTTAGATGCGCTGTCTGAAAGATTTTTAAACATCCCAGATTAGTTTATTATATTTTAAATAATTGGAGATAAAAATTAGAATCAAATTAAGCTTACAAATATTGCAACAACAAACATTGCTGCAAAAAAAAACAATTTCTTGTTTTGCTTTTCAATAAGTTATAGATCAATTCAGTATATGTATACATGTATGTATGCAATTTATTTATTTTTTGATATTAAATGCATATTGTCCATAATTCCAATTTTTTTGAGTATTTTGTGAATTAGGCAGAAAATTGATTATCTGAGATAATTCATTTCCCAATTACCTCAATTAAGTGCAAATCAAATGTATTTAATATATATGTTAAGATAAAAGTGATTAATTGGTTGATTATGCATAATCATCAATCATCTTGGAAAGTTTGATAAATTTCTCACTTTTACTGACGATTTTACATAATTCCCAAATGCTATTGTTAAATTTGATAAATGTGCCAGAATTTCTCACTTTTACCAGCAATTATGTATAATTCCCAAATGAATTTGGTAAGTTTGATATATATTGCTAAACATATTACTTTTAAAGCACGTTTTCCTTAATTTCCAAAATATAGTTCATAAATTTGATAATAGCTTTGGTCATTTTATTACACTGCTCTTTTTTAATCTACAATAACTTTTCAGCTCGTTAAGCAGGACTAAATTATCCTGCTTAACAAGCTGAAAAGTTATTATAAATTTGATAAATATGAAATTTCCCATCTTTTGCTGTGTTAATTAATAATTTAAATAGAGGGATACGTTACAACAATCAATACGTTTTCAATGTCATCTTCCACACCCTCCTCGCCAAATCCGCGTTTCTTTTCAAAGATGATGTTTTCCAGAGTCTTCTTGAGGATACAAATCTGGATATATGCTTCTACATTTAGGGGAAAATAGATAGCTCAGATATGATTTTATGATTTTTCTGATAAATAGTGGCAATATCATTCCAAGTCATCACAGATGGAATTATCCTTACTTGGCACTTATACATCATGCTCAGTTCATTTGTCATTAATTCATATTTCCTTATTTTTCATTTTCACCTCTTGTTAACAAATCTTGATTTGTGATTTCAGTCTCAATAAGGTTCTAATCTTATTGAGGGGTATAGTGCCTCGAAGTCGTATACTTCGATTACTTCATTTGGTTACTTGATTACTTCATTTGGAATCGATTACTTCGATTACTTGATTACTTCATTTGGAATCAAAGTCGTATTTTTAGTATGATAAGCTCTAAAATTTGTAAAATTGAAAAAAATGTTGCTGATAATACAAAAAAATTCGTGAATTCTATTAAAATAAACAATATTGTTACTTATTTGTTCATTTATTGTTTTATTTTTACTAATAATTAAGTAAAATATGAGAAAATCCTAATGTAAACAACCTCAATCTATAAAAATGGGCATGGCACTTATTGTTTTATGGCGGCTAGTCATTTTGTGGGAAATCATAGCCAAAGCTACTTTACTCGACTGCATGTGATGTTGGGTGTAGTATGTCAACAAAGAATCTGCAGACCAATTAGATTAGGGAAGGAAATGTTATAGCTGTTTATGTATAAGAGTGGATGATTTTCATATATGTTAGGTTTTTGGATATAAATTCGAAAATTTATATAAATTTAAAATAAAAATTATTTAGATGAAGGAAAAACATATCAATAAATATATCTTATGGATAAATACAGCACATTTATCAAAATTTCCAAAGAACTGCTCCAAGTGATATCTTACAGATAAATACAGCACATTTAGCAGTAGGATATGTAAACATACTTTAATTTCTTATTAAAAACGTTTTCAATATACATGGATATTATCATCAGTTAACCAAAACATTCTAAATTAGAATTACAAAACTAATCTTATCCAATAGAACAGAATACTTTTAAATATAAAATTATTTTACAAAGTTATTTTAAAAAAATGTAAAACTTAATCTAATAAACATAAAAAATTTTCAACGATATTATTGCACCTTATACTATTTACACTAACGCAGAGATATATAATAATAAACAAATTACGAGTAAAACGTCCTAGATATTAACAATTTTCTGTTACTGCGTAATATGTAGGACGTTTTACTCGTAATTTGTTTATTATTATATATCTCTGCGTTAGTGTAAATAGTATAAGGTGCAATAATACCATTGAAAATTTTTTATGTTTATTAGATTAAGTTTTACATTTTTTTAAAATAACTTTGTAAAATAATTTTATATTTAAAAGTATTCTGTTCTATTGGATAAGATTAGTTTTGTAATTCTAATTTAGAATGTTTTGGTTAACTGATGATAATATCCATGTATATTGAAAACGTTTTTAATAAGAAATTAAAGTATGTTTACATATCCTACTGCTAAATGTGCTGTATTTATCTGTAAGATATCACTTGGAGCAGTTCTTTGGAAATTTTGGACTTATACTGTCAATAAATATATTTTATTAATAAAAATGGAAATATTTTAATAAATTTAGGTTACTTTTCGACTAATTATACAATGTAACTTAATGAAAATTTGCATAACACTTCATTTTTTGTCGATAATTTTTTAAAATATGTGATTTTCTTCATTCATAGCTTATTTTATTCATAAGATTTGCCATTATCAAAATATAACAAACATTTCATTGGATGGTTGAGATTTCATTAAAAAAAAATTTTCTCTGATCTCATATAATGAACAAAAAGTTGTAAAAGAAATAAAATTTGAAAAAAAAAATTTTTACATTCTTAAAATAAGAATAAAATAACATAATGAATTGTAAAATTTCAAAAACTTTTGGTGAAAATTAAGTGAGTTTTCACAATATTAATTTTTTGCATATTAATTAGGTTTATTTTAAAAACCTTGAAGACTTCAAAGGATTAAACAATTTAGAAAAATGCATATACTACATCTAGGGATCTGCCCACATGTATCAAAGAATATAGGGAAGACAGAAATATGGATACAAGAAAAACAGCACTTTGACAAAAAATCAGCAATCTGCCAATTAGATAAATGAAAGAAGCACAAATAATAAAAAGAATAGAGGATGAAACAGAGAAGAATAGTAGAAAATATTGTGATATGTGAACAAAAGTTAAAAAGAGAGAAAATCATTAGCAAGTTAGCCCCCACAATAACTACAATATGAAAATGGTGTCAAAAATAGAAAATATCACACAGAAAGGCAAGAAATGTAATAATAATTTAAAATCTCTGATTACAGGGCTAGAGATATGAGCATTTTTTTTATTGCTTAATAGTGGATGCTATGTCGTGAAGGAAGAATTAGAATAGATTAAAATTTGCTTGTCTACATGTTTACTAATATACCTGAATATATTTTAATAATTATTTTAATTTTACTGATAATTAATTAGCCGTATGCTATAATATTGTATTGTATATTTTGTATTTTCACATATTACTAAATTTGAATTATGAAAATTTAGCAGATGTTCAAATAGAATCTGAATAGTTTTTCTGATTCAGTATTCTTTTTAGACTTTCATGTAACTAAAGAAGGATTTTCAGTTAATAAATTTTTGTGTTTAAGTAGTGAGTAGAAGAAAAAATTCTTGTTTTAAACAATATCCTGCTTATAATGAGAACTTTGTTTTTACATGAATAGCAGAGAAAATAGTGAACCTTTTAATATTGAATGCATTTGTTAGGTATAATTGTTTATACCTAACAAATGCATAAATATCTTTAAATAAGTATAATTAATTAATAAAACATTTCACAAAAATAGAAATATATTATAATGTTGTATTTGATCATTCTATTTTAATACCATATAGATGTACCAAGTTTTATAAATAAAACAGAATACAGACAAGGTGGAGATGCCATCGAGGGAGATGTTGTTACATTTATTTATTTCATTTTATACTAGCTAAACCCTATTTTATATATTGCTAATTTTTGTAACGAAATGCAGTTGCCATAGCAACATTGTTACTTATTCCTTCCATTATTCGAATTTTATTCAAATTTTTAGTTTGAAGTACCTGATGATGGCGTTATGCCGAAAACGTTAGTAATATTTGTATGTTATTAAAGTTTTTTCTTATTATCTCAGCTGCTATAAGTGCTAGTTATTTCAATTGCTAAGTATTTGAGATTAAGCAGTTTTTAAAGTTGTTATATCCACAAATGTACAAAATACTATGAAGATATTTGTCCAAAATCATACACATTGAGAAAATTTGGAAAAATATGCTGAATATTCTGAATTTTGATGATTGGGGAACCTAATTTCCATTTATAGCATTGCATCTATAGAAAATCATGTTTCAAGTTATGATAGATTTGAATTACAATCAAAATTTTTGAGGGAATCCTAGTTGTAAGTCAGAGATCTCATGTATATGTTTTATAAATAATATATATTAAGTATTTGTAATTCAATTTAATAAAATAAATTTTTCTGATTATAATTCAAACTATATTTTTATACGTAATTTAAAATTTTAATTTTCATATATTTAAGACTATGTAATATTCAATTTTTTCAATATAATTTTTAATTGTCATTAGATTAAGAAGATTTGTTAGAAAAGATAAACATAGTGAAAAGAATAAATCATTAATAGATATAGGAGAAACATCTATTTCACTTGTTCAAGAAAAAGAAGATTGGATAGATGTAGCAAAAGAAGTCACAGAAGATGATAAAGATTGTAAGTATCAATTTTAGATTCTTGAAATCAGTGCTGGATTTACCTATAAGCTGACTAGGCTGCATCCTAGGGGCCCCAAAACTATCAATCTGTTTTCAACTTTTATAAACTTTTATTTAAAAAAAAAACGGGTGTTTATTAAAGTGCTAGATAGAAAGTAAAATATCAGCACTAAAGTCTACAGAAAACCAACAAATGTACCAGTGATCATTCCGAATTGGTCCAATGACAAATGGAGCTATAAACGGGCAGCCTTGATGTCTTTTATAAATAGGGCAGTAACCCATTGCAGGAAGCAAGATTTTTTAAATGAAGAAATGGAAAAGATCTTAATGATTGCACAAAAGCATGGTTATAATAAGGGAACGATCAGTAGACTATATAACAATGTATTAAGAACGAGACAGAAAGAAACAAAAGTTGAACAGGACTTATTAAAACAGAACGAGTCCTACAGTAGAGAAGCAACGAGCAAAGGCTATGAAGTGCTAACGGAAAGCCTTAGGCATTCAAGAACAGTTAAGAAATTAGTTAAAGATGGTCAGAAGAAACCGTTTTAGACTTTCATGTAACTAAAGAAGGATTTTCAGTTAATAAATTTTTGTGTTTAAGTAGTGAGTAGAAGAAAAAATTCTCGTTTTAAACAATATCCTGCTTATAATGAGAACTTTGTTTTTACATGAATAGCAGAGAAAATAGTGAACCTTTTAATATTGAATGCATTTGTTAGGTATAATTGTTTATACCTAACAAATGCATAAATATCTTTAAATAAGTATAATTAATTAATAAAACATTTCACAAAAATAGAAATATATTATAATGTTGTATTTGATCATTCTATTTTAATACCATATAGATGTACCAAGTTTTATAAATAAAACAGAATACAGAATTCTGTACAGTTTTTTTTATAAAATAAATTTTTTCTAATAAATAATAATACTAATTTATTTAATAATAATATTTAAATTTTAGGTGATTGGTTGCGTTTATCTTACAACTATGTATGAGAATTTCTGCTGGGTAGTTCAGTTATTTGGTATTGCCTGTTTGAAAAAATTAAAATTAAATGAGACTGGTAAGTATGTTTTTTATTAATAAAACTTACAAGACAATTTTCTTGAAATTATTATGTAACAGAATTTAACATTTTATGTTAAATTATATATATAAATAAAACAATAAAACCTTAGTAATTCAAAAATGAAAATAAAATTTTGGACATGAAATATCTAAATATATTTAACATTTAAAATTATATTTATTTCTAAATAACTAAAAAATAAAAATAATTCAAATACTCAATTGTTATAAGAGTATAAAATACTATAAGTAATAGTTTCTAAACTGAAATGATATTTGCTAATGAACTATGTATAAAATAATTTTATACAATTAATTTAATTAATAAAATAATAGAATTTTTGTGTGTATAATTCAGAATAATTTTGAAAAATCATTCTTAATCCATTAAATTTTGTTAGAATTGTATTAGACTTTTCATTTTATTTAGGATTCTGCAAATATGTTTTATTTCAAAATTTATACTTTATTATGATTTTTGCATCATGTATAAGAAAAATATAAAATTTAAAAAATATCTAAATGATTTTTTATAAAACATCTGTCCATTTATTGCTGTTGACCATTCTTTACCATAAATCATTTGACTTTAACATCCTAAACTTTTGGATCAAGATTTCAGCTGCATATATATTGGAACAAAGGATTGATAGAAAATTGTTTAAAAGTTAAATATTGATTTATATTTTTGAATTTATTTTAACAGATATTATAAATAATAGTTAGTATTATGTTACTGCTGTTGACAACACTAACTATATGTTGCTAGTTTTACAAGTGCCCATTACTTCAAGTTTAAAGTTTTAGCAGTATATATAACAGGATAATATATCAATGTTAAATGGTTTATAAAATGAAATAAATGCAAAAATATTGTTAATATTTATTATTTACATAGTAAGTAATCATTACTGCCTTTTTATTATGTGAATTAGAGAAATTCAGATACAAAAATAGACCAAAAGCTTAAAAAGCAAATGATCGGCATGATGAATGTAGTTGTGTGATTTTTATATCAAACATCCTTCTCATTCTATTAGTGTGAAAGTCAGTATAGAGTTGTATTACATGAAAAGTAAAGAATTATCACTTAAGAAATTGATAAATGCTGCAATACAGTAGAATATGAATAAATCATACAAAAAAAGTAAACTTTCTTTTAAATAAAATGAAAAAATTAATATCTATTAATATAAATGAATGTGTTTCATTAAGATACTTAAATTTTTTTTCAACTAAACAAAGATTAATGATTTTATAAAAGGAAAATAAAATATAGAGAATTAAATTCTTTTATCAGAATAAATTAGAGACATAGAAAAGATGATGATAAGAAGATATCCTGAAAATTTCAACTAGATAAATTAAAAAATATTGTGAGGTGAAAATTGTGTGAATTTTTTTTTCTTAATTCCTTTCTAAATCTTCAGATGAAAATTATAAGGGGTTAATAAATATGGTAATTAAGTGGCTAATTTACAAAATTTGACATTCTAATAGGAATATGGTGAAAGTTATCTGACATAATTTCTGATCAAATATTCAATTATTTCTATGTTTAATGCTACAATAAAACTAATATACTATAAGAATTTATAATTATGCATACAATTAAATAGAAAATTATTGTAATATTTGTATTTTTAATTTAATCCTAATTTTAAATGCTAGTTATCTAACATAAAATAAAGAAATAATCTGGAATGTTTCAGGGTTAATCTGAACCTGAAAGTAATGTTTAATTATCAATGTTTTATTCCACATTTGATATATAAAAGATTTATAAATATTATAAATGTCTTAGATTATTATTTTATTATATCTTAGATAATTGGCAATTAAGTTAAAAATACAACTCTGGAATATCAGGAGTCAACAACATGTAGTATTAGATATGGTTTTCTAAATAAATATACAGCATAAATAAAAAATTGTGCTGTAAACAATATTCTAAGCATTTCAGATTTTTTGACCTTTGCTATACTAGATTCAAAATGGTTATTTTTCTTGAACTCTATGTATATTGAATGATAAAAGGCATTTCATATTAATAGTATAAAATTGATATATAAATAAAATATCCTTAAATTTAGCTTTATGTAGGAATTTCATTTTATTGAATATACTATAATGTTAAAATAGTTATGATGATGATAACCTGTGAATTCATTTACAATTAAATTTATACATATAATTTATTAATATGATTTAACAATTATCAAAATATCATTTATTAATATCAAAGATTTATTATTAGATATATAATATATATGCAATTTTAAAGCAATATAAAATATGGGTACTATTTATATGTATATACAAAATGATAAACTTCACTATCTATTAAATATTCATAACAGAGGAAATAGCATATTTAGCAGAAAAAGCTGTTGATTACATAAACTTTTAAGCCAAACTACAAGGGAAATATCCAAATAGAACCTAGCATTGCCAAATTAATCCTTGATAGATGTACGAGGGTCGTTCAAGTCAATCTGGGACTTTTTTAAAAACAAATAGAAGAACAAATTTCAAAGTGTGGAAAATGGATTTATTTTTCCACATAACCTCCAGCTACATGTGCGAAATAGCGAATTGTGCGAAAGTCAAACGTGCGAAAGTCGAGGGCCGCCTGTATTTATTAAAAGTATTTCAAAATAAATCATATTTCTGCTGTCAAAACAATTAAAAAATGAAGCTTCTTAGTCATATTTTAAGTTGCAAAAATTACTTTTAAATTTAATCATCTTAATTTTGATTTGATATTCTGAAAATTTAGATAAATATTTTATTAATTATCATTAAAAAATTCTATAAAATAATCTTAAAAAATAAGTAGAATGCATTTATGTCAAATATACTCAGCATTAATATTCAATTAGTACATATCAGAATGCTGTACCAGTTGTTAAAATAATTCAAATACATTATAATGGTTATTAAATAGCAAAATAAAAAATACATAAGCAGAAAAACTAATTAATCAATATAAATTCTATTAACTTATATTATTGCATTTGTAGTTAAACTGTATTGTCATTATTTGTGTACAAACTGTTTGCAGCCTCAAATTATGTAGTCTTTGCCACTTCTAAACAGTTAATTTTTAATTTTGATTTATTGCTAATGAGTTTTAATTCTTATATAAAATAGCAGAACTAACTAGTGTAAGTTAAGTTTGTGTAGAAGTTTGATACACATATTCCTCAAGTTATGAACATAATTCATCCATAAATTTTATTTGTAACTTCAGTTATTCATAGTTCTAATACTGCTGTTATTTGGCTCCTAAAAGTACTGAAATAACTTCATACACTATGTTTTTGTAATATATTTCACAACTGGATTAATTAGAAGTTTTTATTTCACAGATATGATTTTCTTCATATCTGTGAAAAGCATTTATAAAGCAAAGGTTTTTCTGTAATCATTGCCATTTTGAAATATTGTTGCAATATGTTCAAAAACTGTATAATTTTACATTATATTCATTGCTAGAATATTCTATTATCACATTGTTCAAAATTATTGAAGAGTTTTTGAAATTTCATGAAATTTGAAAATGAAATTTTCATGTTTGCAAATAGGAATGTTCATAAATTGAATGTTTGTAACTCAGAGCATAACTGCAAGTTCCACAATGTTTATACATTGTGGAACTTGCAATTATGCTCTGAGAAATGCAGCTTCATTGGTCTAGTTATATCATGGTCTTCCAAATCCTTTTAAAAAGTGCTATCTTTCAGTAATTAATAATTTGATTTCAGTATCATTAGCTATTTTGTTATTTATTTATTTTTTTTATCTCTGAAAAGAATTTTCTTTGAGTGCTATCACTCATCCATTGACTTAAATTGTATTTATATGTTACTGCTCACAGCTTTTACTAATTATCTTTGAAAAATGAAGTATATTAATTATAAGGAAAGTGAGTAATTGACTATGCTTGCTCAAGCATAGTCAATTAGCTACTAGAGAATTTACATTAAATATACAGTGGTATCTTGGCTAACAATGGCTTTGGTTAACGACGAGTTTTTGAAAGAAAAAAATGTCTTGGTTAACGACTCCTGATTATGTGAACTTCTGACAAAATAGAGCTCTGTAAAACAGCTTGTCATCGCATCATGTGATTAATTAGCTCAGTCAATCGTTATTTTTTTTAACAATCAATTCAAATCCGACAATATCATTATTAAAATTAATAAAATTATAACCATATAAAAATATATTTAACTAAATGATAATTAACATATAATAATGAAAACAAATTATTTAATTAATTAAAAATAGACATGTAACAGTTCACTAGTTTTTAGTTTCTTAAAGATAATTTCTAAACGATTATTATTTTAAATTCTGCCAACAAGTCTGATTCTATTGTTTGTTTGTGTTATACACCTAGCCCTCGATTTGCACGGCACTCAATTTACACGATTTCGCTTTTACATGGTTTTTAAATGAAAACAAAAAAAAATTTTTTTAGTTTTATTTTGATTGTTTTGCATAAATAAATTTATAAATTATGCCATTTATAATTAAAAGAGTATCATTTTGTTACGTTTTGTGGTTTACGAGTTCATAGAGATTAATAAAAAGCAAATACAGCTATATTTCGTATAATCCAATTTATTTACACACAAAACAAAATAATCTTGTTTCACTATAACTAAATTCAATTCAAAATCCAATAATTATCTCATACAACACTAATCTATGTCTTTAATTCAGAATAACTCACAGTTCTTACAAGTTAGTCCACTTTCGCTTTCACAATTTATCGCTCATTATTAACTTTTACTGTCCAAGTCTCGCAGTTCAACTAAACTCGACTCACGCTTGCAACTTGCCTATTTATGTTTGAATGCTTTTATTGTTTTTATTTGTATGGAATATTGTTAATTCGTTTCTTTTGTACTGTATTCAATGTTGGTTAATGTTTGTTTTCATTTTGAAAAATAAATTGAAAAAGTATAAACACAAAATTGCCTCTAAAAATTAATGAACCAATCCCCTTTTTTTCCTTTAAACCTTATCTCACATGGTTATAAAGAACATATCTTCCTTTTCATTATCTTCTTTAGATCGATTTACATGGTTTACAGTTTAATTAACATATCTTACTATTATTATATCGATTTACACGGTTTACAATTTAATTGAACATATCCTTCTAGTTTGTATGAATTTTGACGGTTTACAGTTTAATTGAACATATCCTTCTATTTTGAGTGAATTCTGTTTTCTCGTTTTACACTGTTTTGGTTTGCACGATTTTTCCAGGAACGTATCTACTGTGTAAATCGAAGGCTTAGTGTATATTATTTGATACCTGCAAGTGGTGTGACGCTGCAGTTTCGGATTCCATTAGAAGAAAAAAAAAGTCTATCCGAGATCTTACAGTTCATATAGACAATAAATCAGCGAATGCATGTCACTGTTCGTTCACCATCAAAAGGCAAAATCAAATCTCATCTGTATAATAATCGTTGAATCTGTAAGCTTCTAATCAGTGTTTACGAGTTCGTTTTGTAGCAAATATAATAAATAAATACTATTTTCCATATTTTTAGGACATTTTAAATGAGTTTTATCTGCATTTTTAATATTTACTATGGTTGTAGGAAGGAGCCTGAATGAATTAATCAATTTTAAATTAAATCCTATGGGGAATCGTGCTTTGGATAATGACGGATTTGGTACGGTTCCGCTGGAACGGATTACCGTCGTTAACCAAGGTACCACTGTATTCATCATGTTAAAGCTATATATAAACAAAATAATGTATAGTATAACTACTTATTTTACAAAATGATAATGCATGATAGTTGTTATAAGAAACTTATTTAGATAAGAAAAAAATATGAATTATAAATATCAGTTATCTTGATTCTACCTTTGAATCCATATTTGATCAGTTTTAGAGCATTGAAGCTATATATGATTAAACTATATATATATACATACTACTATATATAACAGGGTTGCAGAGTCGGAGTCAGAATTTTAAACTGCCTGGAATCAGGAGTCAAAGTCAGAGTTGGACCTTACAAATTTTAGGGAGTCAGAGTCAGAGTCAGATTTTTTTTAAAAGGTGGAGTCAAAGTTGGATCATTTGCCATCTGACTCTGCAACTCTGATACATAATACATAAAATTGCTTCCTACTTACATAAATCTGACTTTGCATAAAAAATTTTGACATACAAATTTTTTTTTAATCTTTATAATTCAATATATAGTGTAGAACTGCAATTTACACTGTAATATTTCAGCAATAATTATTCAACAATAATAATATATTTCAGCAATATTGTAACAATAGTCTATGCTATAACAGATAACTTTTCATCAATACTTAACTGACAATTAAAATAATTATAACTGCTAGTTAATAATAAATATTTTTATCTGCTGTAAATGCTGATTTTCCTGAGATTTTATTATTTGAAGCAGAGAACTAAATCATAGAAGATTATGCTGTAATATGATTTAATTCATATATATATATATATCACATTAGAACAGCTATATCATATCCTATCTTATAGACTGACTATATATACTAAAAATATTTTTAATCTTACTAAATAATTAATATAAGCTATTTCAATTTATGTAAAATTCATCATATGCAATGTTTATCATCATCAAATTCAGTCTCTCTCAATCCACTAATAGATGAAATTCTCTTCATAGATGTTTCATTTTCTTTGATCTTGAGTTTCTCTTCCCCATAGTGATTATACTACAGTAGAACATATTATATTAAAACAAGATTTAATTACCCTCATCCATCCATCATCAGTATTTCTTATTTCATCTACTATTAGATATATATGCCTCTTTTTGTTTCTAAATGTACCTATCTTGTGCAATGGTACATACACTGGGAACTCAATTACTTTTCTTATATCAATTCTCCATCATTTGTATTGCTTGCTAGGATATCTTTTCCAATTGCCTTGGTTGCCACTCTAATTCTCTTTATCCATTGGTTATCAGAATATCTTGTTATGTGGCCTGCCCAATGAGTTTTTCTTACTGCTTCTAACTGTTATCAGTATATCTTCTACTTTAGTTTGTTCTCTTATCTATATATTAGTTTGTAGTCCCTTCTAGTGAATCCTAACATGTATCTTTCCATGGAATAATCTGAATCATACTTGGTAGTTTGGTTGATTAAAGTCAAGCCTGTAAGTCTGCTATCTATAATTTTTTAAAAAGTTCATGTTACAGATAGAAAATTTATTGGTTGATAAATTGTTATATCTGATTTGCCCTCTTTTTTTGTAAAGGAGAATTATTTGGCTTTTATGCCATTCATTTGAATTTTTCCTTTTATTAAGCATTTTGTAAATAAATCTGATAGCTTAACATGTAGTAAATCTCTTCCTTTCTTTTTAAAAATTCAACTATTATTCCTTTAGGTCCAGATTCTTTCCTATTGCTTAAAATTTTAAGGGCATTTATCACCTCACTTTTTATATTATTTTCAAGTATGCTTTTTTGATCATCATCTAAGATGTTCTCAATTCCTTCTCTGTTGTTATATAATTCTTGATAAAAATCTGTAATTCTGTTTAGTATTTGTTCTGTTATTAAATTTTTTTGTGTCTAATGGTTATTTTAACTAATTTCTCTGTTATCTAATTTTATCCTATTTATTATTTTTATTTCTTTATTATTTTGGATTGTTTGTTTGATCATAGCATCTGTCATCGTATTACACTGCTCACACTTTATCAACTATAAAGTTTCAGCTCCTTAAGCAGAATAAAATTGCTACAAACAACTCGTTTATAACAGTAGATTTATTAAAAATATAGTACTTTCGGCTCACCCGAGCCCTCTTCAGTATTTCAGATAATTCAACATAAAACTAATAAGAACAATCACAATTTACATAGCCGTTATAATCTAAATTCTACAGTTCTAAAGTTTTGAACACTTTTTAAAAACAATCAAACGTGCTTTCTTCCCGTATAATAGGTTACTTAGCTACAACTTACTAATGCGCCTTTGGCACACTTGCTAAATATAAAAGTGTAAGTTCGAAAGAGCATAATAAAAGTATTTTATCCAAATTTTATTTCATAAAGTTATTATTGGATCCTACCCTTACTGCAAAATTCCCACGCTAGGCTGAATTTTTCCAGTTCATTGTAATTAATGACACATTTTCCTGCTGCCTTCTTCTTGTATATTTCAACCATCTCTGCTATTCTTAGCTTTTCTGGGTCTTGCATCACTCTTACTAATTTGGTGTCGCATCGTAACTAATCAGTCGTTGTGCTAGGGCTGTCGATCCTCTCTCTTTTTCTCGGTCCATTTTATGCTCTTGGAGTCGTTTCTTAAGAGATCTAGTGGTGGATCTTATATAGATTTCTTCTTTCTTAGTGTCTTTATTGTCAATTGGTATTTAATAAACTCCTGGCATATCTAAGGATTTTCTTTTATCTTTATCGTTTCTAGTTAGATTAAAAACTCTGTTTCTCCTTGTGAAAACCACTCTCCTTCCTGCCGCTTTTTGTACTCTGTTCTTGTACTTCATATTAACGGGATTTGTCTCCATCACATAGGGGGGCTCTTCATCTCTTCCTATGTCTTCACAATCATGTTTACTAATGTTATGTCCATCTTTGTTTTCCATATTTTTCCACATTCTGATTATTAATAATAATAAGAATGTGGAAAAATACAGTTTTTAATCTAACTAGAAATGATAAAGATAAAAGAAAACCCTTAGATATGCCAGGAGTTTATCAAATACCAATTGACAATAAAGACACTAAGAAAGAAGAAATCTATAGAAGATCCACCGCTAATCTCTTAAAAAAACGACTCCAAGAGCATAAAATGGACCGAGAAAAAAGAGAGGATCGACAGCCTCTAGCGCAACGACTGATTAGTTACGATGCGACACCAAAATGGGATGACACCAAATTAGTAAGAGTGATGCAAGACCCAGAAAAGCTAAGAATAGCAGAGATGGTTGAAATATACGAGAAGAAGGCAGCAGGAAAATGTGTCATTAATTACAATGAACTGGAAAAATTCAGCCTAGCATGGTAATTTTGCAGTAAGGGTAGGATCCAATAATAACTTTACAAAATAAAATTTGAATAAAATACTATTATTATGCTCTTTCGAACTTACACTTTTATATTTAGCGAGTGTGCCAAAGGCGCATTAGTAAGTTGTAGCTACATAACTTATTATATGGGAAGATAGTGCGTTCGATTGTTTTAAAAAGTGTTCAAAACTTTAGAACTTTACAATTTAGATTATAACAGCTATGTAAATTGTGATTGTTATTAGTTTTATATTGATTTATCCAAAATACTGAAGAGGGCTCAGGTGAGCCAAAAGTACTATATTTTTAATAAATCTACTGTTATAAACGAGTTGTTTGTAGCAATTTTATCCTGCTTAAGGAGCTGAAACTTTATAGTTGTTTGATCATATTTATATTAAATCTTATATCTTTTTAACTTTTTCTTATTGTTTTGAAAATTTGTGTATTCAATTATACTGATTCTTGTCATATCTTGTTTCATATTCGTGAACTTTTTCATTAATTCTTTTGTTTTTTCACTTTATATACTTTTTTATTATTAGATGTTATAGCTATTTTGTTATTTATTAATATTCATAGTTGATGAGTTTATAATGTCTTCTTCTATATTATTCTGAAAAGCATCTTTCCTTACATTTAAGGCATCTAAATTGATCTTTATAAGCTTATTTGCATTTTATTTTTTTTTGTTCCCAATTCATATTAAATAATATTTTGCCTCTTACTAACTTGTGACCTTTACTTGATCTTATGCAATTAACAAGATTAATATCTTTTATAATTGCTGGTTTATTAGTTATTATACAAACGGTAACCATACAAACTATTTCATTTTTGTTGATGTCATTTGGGTATCTTTATATCTATTTATTTTGTAGTTTTTGCAATCATTACTTCAAATAGCAAAACAGAAAGTAAAAATCAAATTCACAATTGAAATATATGCAGTAAAATTAGAAATCGGTATATTTTATTAA
This sequence comes from Olivierus martensii, assembly GCA_000484575.1. NCBI lineage: Eukaryota > Metazoa > Arthropoda > Arachnida > Scorpiones > Buthidae > Olivierus > Olivierus martensii. The sequence goes on along the minus strand of AYEL01090168.1, from coordinate 38,667 downwards.
TATATTTTCTTAGCATTTGCCACGAAAATATTACCTTTATATTTATGTATATAGACACAAATTGTCGATTAAATTCAAAATAAAAACTTTTGATATTTTTTTCTTAGCCTAAATGTGTTCAAATTAATCTTATATATAATTTCCTGCTTTATTTTTAATTTTATAAGTATAGTTTGAAAATAAATAATTGGAAATATATATAATAAATACCATTTTTTATTTTCATATATCAAGTAGCACTGTAAAGATTTAAAAGCACAAGAATTATTAATAAGAAACAATTTTCTTTATATCAGGAGAACGCCATTTTACAGTTAACACGTGTAAATATCTTTAAATGATTCGGTTGATAGGCCTAATTCGTCTTCTTTATTTTCGTATTAAATAATTAATGATTAAAAACCTAATAATTTAACTTTATTTTAATTATTTTAAAAATAATCTCAAATTAAATCTGAAAGCTGTCGGGCAGTTGCAACGGAATAGTATTAGGTGTTTTTTATGTCATTTTCTAATCTATAATGTTTGATTATTAAATAATGGGGACAATTCAGTCGTTGCCATAGACCAATGAGACTCATAAAATGATTTGTTTCTTAGTACGGAAAGTGGGAAAAGACCTCACCCTACTTGGCAGATGATCTTGTGGTAAAGCCAAAGTTCGATGGGTAAAGCGCTAGCTTATCATCTAAAGGATTGAGGTTCAATTTTCGGAGAGATCCGTGTCAGGGTCGTTGAATTCCATTATTCAAACCTGATTGCCGAACTCACCATGGATATGGTCGGTTCAAAGTAGGCATTTGAATGAACCACCCGCTTATTAATCACGGTTTTTTCTATGCAGTTTCAAAGCGCTTCTCTCCGTGTAGATACTAAACGGCGGGGTATTCCAGTTCCCATCACAGACTGCCCACACTCCTGGCGGGCGGTCCGTGATGGGAATTGGAATGCCACCGTTTAATATCTATACGGTGGGAAGCGGTATAAAACTACACAGTAACTACTGTTAGGTTAGTTTGTTAAGCTTCCATATCCTCATGGGATATTCTTTATCTGGCGGCGGCATTTGTAGAGCCCATCACAGGCTGGCCAACACCATGATGGGATCAACCGGATGCTTGAAGATTGGGGTTCAACGGGCCGGCTCTGACCCCTTTACTGTTAGGAAGCGATGTAAAACAACAAGATTGGTAATATAAATATAAAAATGCCAGGAATAATCTCAGAAATTTATCATTTTATGACTTTTGTTATATTATTTTTGATATATAAGATTATTACTGTACTTATAAACTTATGCATTATAAAACCCCTTAGAGTAATCAGCCGGAAATCAATGGATCGGGCCCAGAACCTTCCTATACATTTTTCAAAACATGGGACCTACATTCGATCTCGAGTCAACCGAATTCATTGCATTGCCCACCTTGAATCGTCTTTGATAGGAATCATCATTCAGATGGAAGATGACGTTTAATTAGCTGGGCTTGGACTCCTTCTAAAGAATTCGGAAGGTGTGGAGCCCGGGAACTGAATCCAATCCTCTAGGTGGAAGCACAGCACCCTTCCATCACTGATATCTAGCCAACCCATGGAGAAAAGAGGTTAGGTTTGGTTAGACCGCCATATTGCACGAGGCATATACTGTATCTGGCGGCGGCCACTTATGGAGTCCATCACAACCTGGCCAACATCCATGATGGAGTCAACCGGATGGTTGAAGGATGGAATTCAACAGGCCGGATCCAGACCCCTCCTGAAAAACTGGAGGTGTGGGACCCGGATTCTCCAGGGTTGTAAGCTAAAGCTTTACCAATCGGCCATTCGGCTGACTGAAGGTAAGAGATAGATGGAGCTGGCAGATCTATTCAATTCAGAGAACAAAATTGAAGCAGGGACGGAGCTTATCCGTCACATTGATATATCCAAAACATTGTCAATTCTAATGTTATTCTATGTAGCTAGAAGGATTTTTAAGACATTTTTTAGACAGAAAACATGCCAAGTTGTGCTGTTGTTTACTTTTTTTTGTTATCAGATGACGCCACTTTTCTCAGGGAGAATACTAAGTGACGGGGCGAAACAAGCCCTTCCACAGGCTATTTGAGAATACTAAGTGACGGGGCGAAACAAGCCCTTCCACAGGCTGTCCACCCCTGCTAGCGGTAAATAGCTATTTTTATTTTTGGCCAACAGATGACGCCACTCCATTCTAGTAGAATACTATTTTTGTTAACAGATGACGCCACTTTCCATTCAGGGAGAATACTAACTTTGTCAACAGATGACGCCACACTCCATTCAGGTAGAATACTATGTATTTGTCGATAGATGACGCCACTTTCCACTCAGTAAGAGTACTAAGTGGCGGATTGATAACGGTTGATTTTTTTTGTCAACAAATGACGCCACATTCCTTTCTGGTAGAATACTATGTGGTGACGCCACTTTCCATTCAGGGAGTATACTAAGTGGCGGGGCGAAACAAGCACTACTCAGTAAGAGGCGAGGCGAAACAAGGACCTATTCCTATGACTTTTATATGGATTTAGATTTCACAGGCTGCCCACCCCTGCGGAGGGGTCAGCCGGATTGTGGAGGACGGGGTACTCAGTAAGAGTACTAAGTGGCGGGGCGAAACAAGCCCTTCGACAGGTTTCCCACCCCTGCGGAGGGGTCAGCCGGATTGTGGAGGACGGGGATCGACGAGTAAGAGTACTAAGTGGCGGGGCGAAACAAGCCCTTCCACAGGTTGCTTTTCTGCGGAGGGGTCAGCCGGATTGTGGAGGACGGGGATCGACAGGCCGGACCGCGGAGGGGTCAGCCGGATTGTGGAGGACGGGAATCGACGGGCCGGGCACGGAGAGGTCAGCCGGATTGTGGAGGACGGGGATCGACGGGCCGGGCCGCACCCCATGATAAATATTTTCAAGGGGTGGGACCCGGGATTCGAACCCGCCCCCATGATAAATATTTTCAAGGGGTGGGACCCGAGATCGAACCCGGGTCCCATGATAAATATTTTCAAGGGGTGGGACCCGAGACTCGAACCCGGGTACTGGGTCAGCCGGATTGTGGAGGACGGGGATTGACAGGCTGGGCCCGGACCCCACGATAAATATTTTCAAGGGGTGGGACCCGAGATTCGAACCCGGGTCCTCAGAGTGGAAAGCCGTGGGACCCGAGATTCGAACCCGACCCCATGATAAATATTTTCAAGGGGTGGGACCCGAGATTCGAACCCAGGCCCCATGATAAATATTTTCAAGGGGTGGGACCCGGGATTCGAACCCGAATCCTCCAGAGTGGAAAGCCGAAGCGTTTCCACGCGGCCACCCGAGATTCGAACCCGGGTCCTCCAGAATGGAAAGCCGAAGCGTTTTCGCTCTTCCGATCTCCCCATGATAAATATTTTCAAGGGGTGGGACCCGAGACGAACCCGGGTCCTCCAGAGTGGAAAGCCGAAGCGTTTCCACGCGGCCTATCCGGCGCCCGGACCCCATGATTTGATTTTCAAGGGGTGGGACCCGAGACTGTACCCCGGGTCCTCCAGAATGGAAAGCCGAAGCGTTTCCACGCGGCCAATCCCAGTGATTGGACCCCATGATAAATATTTTCAAGGGGGACCCGTGACTCAAACACGCCCCATGATAAATATTTTCAAGGGGTGGGACCCGGGATTCGAACCCGAATCCTCCAGAGTGGAAAGCCGAAGCGTTTCCACGCGGCCAATCCGGCCGACTGCTGTTGTTGATTGTAACAACTGAAGTGAGGAAAGCCGAAGCGTTTCCACGCGGCCAATCCGGCCGACTGCTGTTGTTGATTGTAACAACAGAAGTGATAAGGCGGCCGGATGGCCGAGTGGTAACGCGTTGGCGTGCCACGCTGGAGGACCTGGGTTCGCGTCCCGGGTCTGGTCCCGGAATTTTTTCGGGGTACTGGGCCCGGCCTGGTGATCCCCGTCCTTCACTATCCGGCCCCCTCCACGGGTGTGGGTGCAGCCCGTTGTTGGAACTGGCCCCGACCCCTTAGTAATCTCTCTGATTGGAAAGGGGACGTAAAATATGCAAAAAAGAAAAACTGAAGTGTGTTATCACTTCAGTTTTTCTTTTTTGCATATTTACATATTTCTGTTATGAACAGCAAATTTAATTTAGTTTCTTCAGGTAATGTAATTTCTTTCAAATAATTTATTTTTATTCACAAAGACAACTCTACCGTCTATTAACTTATATTAGCACAGGATTAAAGTATGTTTAAGATAAATTCGTTACATATAAGTATAATTGATATTATGTTGTCTATTTTATCAATTTGTATCGAAGTTTAATTCAAGTATAGCATTTGCATATTTATTTAAATCTTTTGCAAATTAATTTAAACCATTTGCATATTTTTTTAAATCTTTTGCAAATTGATTTAAACCATTTGCATATTTATTTAACCCATTTGCGAATACATTTAAACTTTTTGCAAATTGATTTAATCCTTTTGCAAATGCATTTAAACTTTTTGCAAATTTATTTAAAACTTTTACAAATCTATTTAAATTATATGCGAAACAGTCGATCAATGGAAAACCAATGATCTATAATGCACAATTCTATTCATCTGTTCCCCGACTTCGATTGGATGTAAAATTTAAACCTATTTTATATATATATAATATACTCCAGTGATTCAACTTCCCCCAACATTTCCGTTCCTCGATGGTGAGTTGGAGGAAGGCGTGGAAAGTTTAAGGTTGTTTCTATGGAAAAAAAGCTGTTTGGTCAAATTGTATGAAGAAGGTTTTCTGCAAAAGAGGCGGCGTCAAAATCAGGTATAAAATGGAATATGGGAAAAAGCATAATTAGGAAGTACAAAAGGGATAATTTTGAAGTGCTTAAAAATGGATCATGAAGAAACATGCCAAAACTGCTTAATCCCGATGCCTTAGTCGGCCGGATTGGCCGCGTGGAAACGCTTCGGCTTTCCACTCTGGAGGACCCGGGTTCGAATCACGGGTCCCATCCCTTGAAAATATTTATCATGGGGTCCGGGCCCGGCCCGTCGATCCCCGTCCTCCACAATCCGGCTGACCCCTCCGTAGAGATGGGCAGCCTGTGGAAGGGCTTGTTTCGCCCCGCCACTCTTATTGAGTGGAAAGTGGCGTCTTCTGTTGACAAAAAAAAATATCCCGATGCCCTTCGCCTAATAGAAGCAGCAGTTGAGAAAGACCCAGAATTATTCTTATGAAAATCAGAGAGAAGCTTCTTGAACACGACATTAAATTAAGTATGTCTTCCATAAGAAATGCATTATATAGTATACAGTAAGACCCTGTTTAACACGGGGGATACGTCTCAATAAAATCAAGCGCTAAATGAAACACGTTAAACGAGGTCATCTTAACACGTAAATAATGGAGATAGGTGAAATAGGACAGTGAATTAAAAATATGTACATATTATTTTTTATTTTATTTTGTAACATATAATACATTAATTAGAGATATTTTTTGTTGCTAATGTCGATTTATATTCATAAATCATTCTTGAAAATCAAGAATATTAAAATAAATAATTGTTTGTGATGAGAAAGGTTCCTCCTGATTTGATACTTTTTGTGTTTTCGTTAATTAAGAAGTCATCTAACGTCGTTTGCCTTTTCCTCTTTCGTTCAACAAGCAATTGTTGATAGTTAGAAATCGCAATCCATGACACTTCGTCTTGCCTTTGAACTTCTATTAAAATTTAGATCATTTTGTATAAACTAATCCATAATTTCCGTAATAGTGTCTAAACTTGTTTTGAGAAAATCCGTTGCAAGTTCCTTTTGCTTTTCATTTTCAGAAACGCAAACTTCCTTGTCTTCGTGCAATTTCGGATTTATAGGAGTATAACGGTTTGGAAAAGCCGCGCAAAAGTGAATCAAAACAAAAAACTATTGAATTCGAAAAAAACGCGTTATATCGAAACAGCGTTAAGCGGAGTCTTACTGTATATTACTCCCTAGGATTGTGCCAATTACGTTACTGATATGTTTCTTTTGTTTCCAGCCGCAGTACTAGCCAACCACTGCACTAAATTTAATGTATTTTTTTCTCATGAAAAATTTTGTATTTATTTGAAAATAAATATATTTTCCTATATTAATATTATGCTCATTTATTGACCTTTCTTACCATTTTGTTAAAGTATTCATAGCCGAAAGTTTGAATACGTACAAAGGTTTAAATCAATTTGCAAAAAAGGCTAAATATATTCGCAAAAGGATTAAATCAATTTGCACAAGGTTGAAATAAATTTGCGAATGCTATATTTTCGTTTCAAATAGATATCAAAAACAATAATTAATGCAATTTGATATCTGTAGCATATTCTCTCCATGTTTTAATAAATAGAAATTAAATTTAGATAAAGGTTTAGCTTACCTGTGGGCGACTGCGTGAAGCGCGGCGCAAAAAAGGAGATCTCACTTATTTTTTGGAGGTGGAGAGATTTCACTGGGGTCCAGAATGTTTGGACGGGGCAAAAAAACGTTACTACGTACGGGTCAGCTTCCGTGCCCTCTCGGCCCTTTCCGTAGCATGCCTCCTTCCTTCATGCCCCTCCGTTAGTGTTTCCGGGCGAGAATTCCTTCCCACCCGTTCTTCGGAATTTTTTTCGTTTTCCCGTTCCCGAATCCCGACAAACTTTTTTCGGGAAATCGGGAAAATCGGCTCCTAGAACCCAATAATACCTAAATTGGGAAATAAAAGTACTATTCACAATGTATCTTTTAGAAATTTTTCTTATTTATCGCTATCTAAAGTTACGTTGTGGTACAATATTACACGTCATTAGAAATACACCTAAAGTTACATTGTGGTACAATATTACACGCCATTAGAAATACACCCACGCGCACCAGAATCAGATAACATATGACTATCTAATTTTAGCTCTTGTAAATCGAGCATATTTGATCGAGGAAAACAGAAAACAATTTGTGTTTACACAGACAAATATTTATTTTCACAACGCAAGATTTGATTACAAAATTTAATAATATAAATTTATTTAATTAAAATATAACCATCTATTCTCATTTGTGATACTATATTTCTTAAAGAAAGAGATTTTACCTGATTTTCAAAACTAATAATAATTTATATCCAGTTAAAATTATTTATTAGCTGATAGCAGTGTAAAATTATTTTGTAGAGAGAGCATTAATTTAGCATTTATAATTCTTATTTATATAAATAATATATAAATTTAAATATTTTGAATTTTTTTATTAAAATTTAATGTAGAATATTTTATTAACATAATACTTATTCTTTTAAGTACAGGTAACCACCATATGGCACAGTACTTCTACAACATAGTTTCACTCTAATATAGTTAGAAAATTGTGGCAATCCTAGCATAACACAGTACTTATATCTTCAGGCCCCAAAAATTTGTGGCCTGAAGATGGTAGGAAATACTGAAAATGTTAGCTATTAAACAAAAATTTAGGAGTGATCTCAACTGCAAAGATTGCTTAAGTTTATTGGTAACCATTATTATGTTGGATATAATGTTTCAACATTTCCATTCTTTAATTGAGTAATCCTGCTTTGCTTCTAAGCTTGTATGGGAATGTCATTTTCTCATTGAGGAATTGGCTACCAGGAACAGGGTGCAACTTGTTTGGGTGGCAGGGCACAAAGGGATTGAGGACAATGAAGTTGCTGATGGGCTTGCCAAGGAAGGGACTTCTCGTCCCTTTATTGGACTGAGCCTTCCTTGGGCATCGGATCTGATGCATTTGGACAGGTTGTCAGGGACTTGGTGACAGCCCAGCATCTCATTTACTGGATGTCTACTCCTGGTCTTAGGCAGGCAAAAGCTCTCATTTTGGGTTTTTCTATACAGACAACTAAAGAGTTGCTCTCACTGCACAAAAATGAAGTTAGGATTATAGGGCACTGTCATCTCAGAAGACATCTTCATTTAATTAGAATTGCTAACAGCCCTACTTGTAGAAGATGTCAGGATGAGGATGAAACTCCAGTTCACATCTTGTGTATTCTTCACCCAAGAAGATCCTACCTTAGCCATGAATGTGTGGCCCTTTCATGGCTAAGATATGATTTTCTTGGGTTGTATTTCCCCACACCAGAAGACCTTTCTATTGTCCCATTGAGGAAGATACTGTGTTTTGTGATTAAGACAGGAATTCTTCTGGAATGATTCTGTTGGTGGTGCACAATAGACCATTGGTGATCACAGTACTAGGGCTGAGAAAGCTTCCCCCATCCTACATCTACATTAATTGAGTAAATTAGTTGAGATTCCACTTTCTTCTAATGAATAAACAAAAATAACAATGTTATAGACAGGAATAGGAAAAATCTTATAATAAACTTTAATGAAAAATACTTTTGGTATATACCCTCATCAATTCAAATTCTATAATTTGAAATTAATCATTTCAAACACACACATAAAAATGCATAATAGTCATTTAAATAAAAATTGTATAATGATGTTTAAACAACATAATTTTTAAATTACTTAATTAACATATCGTTATCTTGGTAAACAATAAATATATATAATATATATAGATTTATAAAATTATAGTAAAAATCAATAAAGTTTTTATATAGACACCATTTCCATGCTTTGCTAATGTTGTTAGGGTCAAGTTTGTTAATTGGCATAACTGCAATTCACCTTTTATCTAAAATATGTAATGTTTTTCTAGTTTTTCCTCTCACAATCAGATATTTAAATTACCTGCATGTTTGTTCTTTCAAAGGATTATAGTATAGCGCCACTCAACTCCCAACTCCAAAGTAGAAAAACTTTCAACTCTCGACGGAGGCCAGTGTTGATGCTAGCGCTGGCATTGGTGCCAACTGGAGTTTGACTATAAACCATGATGCTGGCTTGAAACTCCAATGCCGGCTAGTAATCTTGTAACTCCATGCTGGAGTCAGACTATAAACCAGCCTTAATATGAATTTTTTCATAAATTTTCAGTAAACCATTAGTTTAAATAAAACCTCCAGGCACTACTCAGTTCTCCTGGATTTAAAATGTGGATAGGTTTAATTGGTTGTTTTCTCTTTTTTAATATAGCAAAAGATTCTTCCACCTTCCTGTATATGGATTTTCCTGTGTCTTAAATAATTTTTGCACTCTCTCAATTTATATGCAGATTACAGTTTAAAGCTCTTTGTGTCAAAGCAGTAATGGTTTTCTCTTTCTATACTGTATTTATATTCCAAAATTCTTTTAGGAGTTAAATAAAAGTAAACAAGAAGCCAAATAAGTAAGATAAACCATCTTATTTATTTGGCTTCTTATTTATTTTTATTTAATTCTTTACTTTAAGAGTATTTCAATATTCTTTTAGGAAGTGTGCGTGATGTGTCCCCTATATAAAGTTGTTCCTGTTGTAAATCAAATGTCCTTAAATTTGATTTGATACACACTGGGACTTGATTTTTATCCAGTCTTTATCATTCCTCAAACAATTGAACACTGTGCTCCTTCTTGTAAATATCATCTTTTTTCCTATAATTTTTTCTATCTTTTACTATGTTTTAATATGAGTAGGTCTAATTCTACTTTAAATGTCTCCTTAAATTCATACCTGCATTCCAATTTACTTTTTTTATTTTGCACTGCTTTCCAAAGTTTGAGGATACTACTACTTATGTAACCATATTTTAATGCTTGTTGTAATATCCAATCCAATTCTGTGGATTTATCTTCATTATTACAGTGCGTCTGTAATAATGAAGATAATGGAACGATGCCATTTTGTATTCCTATGGGTCTTGTTCTGTATTGGGAATAAACAAAGGTTTGTATGTATTTTTTTCTAAAAACTTTAGTTCTATATTCCTCATTCTCAATTCTAATGTTCAGATCTAATCAACTTCAACAAAATCTTCTTTTTGTTTTTTAGTGTTAGGCCTAGCTTATCATCTGTAAATAACTTTTCCAGGTGTATTGTTTCTTTAATAATTAACAAATTATCTATATATCTAGTATCAAATTTTAAATTATTTAAAATTCCTGGAAGTGTTTGTTCTTTTTTTCTCCTAACCACTAATTTTGCTATTATCAGAACTAATGGACTTCCTATCGATATCCCTGTTGTCTGACAATAAAATTTATCTTTGAACTTAAAATACGATTGATATAAAATTAAATGAAAAAGTTTCCTGATGTATTTAGGATTTGTTTTTTGATGAGGTAAGTTTTTAACAGGAACTGTATAATTCTATGCATGCAGGCTCTAATCTTATACTCTGGTAAAGAGCTTGAAAGTTGTATACCTCAAACTTTTCTTCAGGGAATGGGCCTCTCTCTAATACTTTATCAATTAATTCTCTAGAAGATTTCACAGTAAATTCATATTCAGTTAATTTATCATATCACCATTTAGCCAGACGTTTTTCTGGTAGATATGTTGAACAATTTCTTTTTTCAGTCACTGGTCTAATTGACAAAGGACTTTTATGGCATTTGATAAATGCAAAAAGTCTTGATGTCCTTGGCGCTTTAATTGATGTGTTCTTTAAAAAATTTGGACAAGATATTTTTTTTAACCGATTATATACATTAGTCTGGAGTTTTTCCGTTGGATCATCTAGTATTTCAATAGCATTAATTTCTCTGATGCACTCCAAAAGGAATTTCTGATATTATTCCATCTTAATTAATACTGGTGTTCTGGTTTTATCATCTTTTGCTTTTGCTTTTATCAACTTATTGATCTCATTTTTCTATCTTTCTGATACCACAGTTACTTTTGATGGGCTCTAAAATGGTCAAAATACTAGTTAGAGATATAAAACAAAAATATATCATTTTGGATTAGATTTTAAATCCAATGAAAATTGGTAACATTTTGAAATACTTTAAAGATTTTTTTATGCTACTGTATCATTTAATATTCTATAAAAAATAAGTTTTTTCTCACTTTCCAAATTATTGATTCAATTGATGTGGGACAAATCTTAAAACTTTTCCTAGTTATTTCAGAACACAAAAAAAAAAATATATGACTAAAAATAATTATAATAAATCCTGTGTATATATTTACATAAATATATATAAAACACTTATGAACTGTGTGCATGTGCATGTGTGTGTGCATGTTCGTGTATGTGTACATTTGTCCACTTAAATTTGCATATTTCCCTATAACCTAGAAAGCTGAAATTTAGAAATGTTAGAGGGTCCATTGAACTGGTTTGAAAAATCAGGCAACTGAAAAATCCATCCCAAAGAGTTGGAAAATTTCTTTTTTAACTTATGAAAATTTTAAAAATTGAACTGGTTTGAAAAATCAGGCAACTGAAAAATCCATCCCAAAGAGTTGGAAAATTTTTTTTTTAACTTATGAAAATTTTAAAAAATCATTTCTCAATCATTTCTCAATCATTTGAGTGTTTTATATGAATAAAAGTATCCTTTTGTGTATTGATTAGAAAAGTTATATTCAGAAGAGGTCAATAAAAATGGTAATCCTAAATTTGATGAATTTTTAATGTTAATCTGACTTTAAGAAAATCTGTGGGTGGGAGCTTTTGGGGCCACAGATTACAAATCTGGTGATAGTTTTTGAAAGAATCAAAATGATACTTGATCATTAGTAGTAACAGAAGATGATAATCTCCTGTTACTACTACTGATTGTCATTTTAATTCATTGTTCAGTTTAAAGATGGTCTCTGTGTCTGTATTGAGACCAAAAGTACTTGTATTTTTTGTGTAATTATTTGTAAATAAATTGCATTGTTAAATCTTGTTAATTTAGCATCTTCATTTATAGCATTCTTATTTTCTATTAAGCATGATAGCTATCTACAATCCAAATTTATTATAATCAATTAGATACAATAAAAAGTTTATCAAAATCAAAAATATATAAAAATAAACAATTAATCCCTTAGATCAGAGCCCCGTGCAGTGACTCATCCAGTGCACTCCCTATTCAGTTCTGAACTCTGCAAAGATATTTGGGGCTCTGATATAAAGAGAAGAAAGAGTTTCCATATAAAGAGATAGAGAATTAGATAGAGAGCCCTCTTTATTTAATTTGAAACAAAAACTATTAAATGGATATTATGGATCTATTATGTTTTAATGTTTCTGGGCGAGAATTCCTTCTCGCCCGTTCCCGGGAATTTTTTTCGTTTTCCCAATCCTGACAAACTTTTCTTGGGAAATCGGGAAAATTGGCTTCTAGAACCAGTAATCTCTACAATGGGAAATAAAAGTACTACTCACAATGTATCTTTTAGAAATTTTTCTTATTTATCGTTATCTAAAGTTACATTGTGTTACAATATTACATGTCACTAGAAATACAGGTGCGACACCAGAATCAAATAGCACATAGCACATAACTAGCTAATTTTAGCTATTGTAAATCAATCATATTTGATCGAGCAGAACAGAAAACACTTGGTGTTTACACACAAAAAAAATATTTATTTTCACAACCCAAGCTTTGATTACAAAGTCATCTTCAGGTGAACTAATTAATGAAATCTAAGGTAGCTTTCCTTAATATGACATTGTAGTCAAATCCTGGGCTATGAAAATAAACATCTCTCTGCGTAAACACAAACTATTTCTGTTATCCATGATAAATAGTTTCCATAAAGTAACTGCCGATAATATCAACCACATTCGATCAGTTTGTTTGCGGCTAATGGAAACGTCAGAAAGTGAAGATTCTGATGTTATTGCATATGATGATGAAGATTCATTCGATTTTTCAGATTTTGATGAGAATGTTTGTTTAGTTTGCGGGGAAATAGGAAAAGGTGGGTGAACTGTGGTATCGATGTGTTCGTTGTGGAAGATGGGCCCATTCTCTCTGTAGCGGATGGGAAACAGCAACTGATTATGTATTTGATCTTCATAAGTAAAGATGATGAAAGCAGTTATGACCGCTATTACCCCACTACCTGATCGGAATTTCCCACCTTGGTTGTGAAATTCCGGTCAATATCACTTTTCCAGTGTAGGGTTTACATTCTTGTTACTAACTTATTTCCTAATACGATTAAGGTGTATTTATTTTGTATTAAAGATCTTAATATCACATATGTGGTTTTATGTTCATACAATACAATTCCTTTGATTTATAACCATTTTCCCTTAAGTGATCGTCATTCCCCCTACTTCCCCTAACGTATATATTTGAGAAAACCTTAAATGTAACAGAAATCTACTCAAAATGATACCATAGTGACTGTTGTTTAGTTCTCAGGGTAAGATATGCACTAGTCATGAAATTCCGCTCTATCTCCATTTAGGAAATTTTACTTACTCATTTTTTTCATCGATATTTCCACTTAGGAAATTTTATTTACTCATTTTTTGCTCCGACCTTTCACAAATAGGAGTATCTCGAAACCTCTGAAAGATTGTGCTGGGTCCACGAACCCTGTTTGCCCCACATTCTCTACGGCTTTCATTAATATTTATTGTTATAGGCCATTTTACAGATGATCAACAAAATTAAATAAAAAAGATTATTTCGGGAATTCTCGGGAAATACGATTTCCCAATCTCGAAGGTTCCAAAATGTCGGGAATTTGGAAACACTACCCTCCGCCTATCTTCCTTATGCACCTGCTCTGGTCGGCCTATATTTGCAGCTACTGAATAATAATCCTCTCATCACTTGCGCCTCGAAATTCCGACTTCATGCTCCGTACTCCATCACGGACTCGATTAGGCTGTGATGGTTTGTTAGCGGTATAGGCTCGTGATACTTGAAACAGCATAAAAAAGATTATTTTGGGAATTCTCGAGAATTCTCGGGAAATATGATTTCCTGTTCTCGATTGCCGAAGGTTCCAAAATGTCGGGAATTTGGGAACACCTGTCTTAATGCCTATAATTAATACAATATTTCACAGTTTATAATTAAATATAATTTAAAAAAAAGCAAAGCAATCACTTACAATATAGATATTAAATGCAAACATCAATGTTGAATGCAAATAGGCAATCAAATAATTGAACATACTTTCCTGGTAATTTTTTTCTTCTTCCTTTCAACTTTTTCTTTATTTCTTTTTTGTTGCAAATATTTCATTAAACTCTATGAAAATTTTATTATACAGGTGTCCCTCACTTTACGCGATTAATTGGTTCTATGAAATAATTGCATAAAGTGAGTCGAATTTAGCATGTGTGAGATAGGGATAGGGATTTCTTCAGAAGGATAAAATAATGAAAACTTTACACCTGTGAGCAAAAGAAATTTTAATGAATGAATTTAATCAATACAGTATCATATCTACTTCTGAAAGTCTTCAATCTAAGGATGGATAGATTGGGTGTGGTGAGTCTGGATCATCACTCTCTTGCTCACTTGAAGTCCCTGGGATGATAGGTTGATGATCTTCAACTTTTTTTTAATGAAATAGTTGAGACTTAGCTAATGGGCAGCATTCTTCCTCTCTCTATAAAGCTCTTTGTAGCAAGCCAAAGAATTCTGAATTTCTCTCACAACTTTGGCATTTCTAGTCTCATTAGGATCATTTTCTTAAATTATTCTGATTGGCCCTGTCAATATGTTTAAAATAATTCAGTCATTTGCTTTGTCTAAATCTGTATGATGGCTCAGCAACAAAGGGCTCCTGATTTGTAGAAATGGAAAACATCATCGTTCTTGTTATTTTCCAGAAACTCTTCATTAGTGAGCTCTGATGAGTAAGAATCGAGCAGTTCATTCACATTTATCTCATCTATCTGAGACAATTTTTAAACAAAATTTTTTTTAATTTAAAAAGTTAATTTATTTTTTAAAATCTCATTATAGCAAAAATGCATAAAGTGAGATCACGTATAACGAGGGATACCTGTATTATTTAATGAAAATATTAATGTACATTTCTAGCAAGTGAATTTGTAAAAAAATATATTAATTTGCAGAGCACAGAAATCCATCAAGTATTGTGTAAATCAGGGGTAGGCAAACTTTTTATTTCAAAGACCCCTTTGATGATGTCATAAAAATCTGGAGATCCCCCAGTGAAAGTTTTAATATTAAATACTTTTTAAATCTGTTTTATGAAAGCTTTTTGAATAATAATAATTATGGTAGTGTATAATAAATTGTATTTTAAAAAAACATTTATCAGCGCTCCCACTCACAAATTTTAAATAAACTTAGATTGCAACTTAAATAAACCGAAAAAACCTAGTTTTCATCATATAGTATAGCAACACAAATAAGATAACACTTAGCAAGTATAAATATCCTTTATTTAATTGTAATCAGAATTTTCATCCCATTCAGTTCCCTCCACATTTATTTGTTGAAGTTCTTTCAATTTTTTCAAATGTGCTTCGTATTTTTTATGACAAGTTCCTTGTATGACTTCTTTTACCAATTCTGATTTAGATTTCCATGTATAACAATTTTGATTAGATCTATTTATCGCCTGTTTTACCATTAGACGATCTTTCAGAGTTTCTGTTAAGTGAGTTTGTGGCTTTTGTTTTTATACGGTTTACTTGGGAGAAGATTTTTTTCTACGCTAGACGAAGAGTGAAGTAAAATAGTTAGACTGGTCATAAGTTATATAAAATCTCATATTTGGAATTATTAAAGGCGTATTTTGCATTACGTAACAAATACCAAAACTCAGGAATGGTTTTGTAAGAGAGATCTAAATCATGATTTAACCGAAATGATCTCTATTCATTATCCAGATCTATTTTGTCTTCAGAAACAAGGTGAGGGAACTGCATTGCTAAATGGAAAATTGAGGATTGCGATTTGGCACGATCATGTACAGTACCATTGCTGGATCAAGAACATTGAGACTGGCGATAATTCCATCGTCATTTAGAGGAAATCTTTTTCTGATTTGCATACAAAGTTCATCAAAAAATTTTAAGCAATCACTTTTAAACCTGTTTTCGCTGTCACCAAATAGTGTTGAATTTAATAAGGCCATACAACGGGCTCCTAAATATATGTTATTCAGAGATTTATGATTTATTGCATTGCTTGGATCAGTTTCAACCAGCTTGAACGAAGTAATTTCTTCTTTTATGAAAAAACTAAGAATATTTTTATACTCAGTTAAAACCATTGAATGAAGTAAGTGCAATCTGAATGCTCAGATTAAAATTCAATATTCAGGCAGTTTATTTTCTTCAGTACATATCCTAAAAACAGCAGCATATGCTTAGTTCCTTTGGTGGTCATAGTATTGTAAATATTCCTTCCCCATCGATTTTGTCAATTTTTGATTGAGACTGAAAATAAAGGACTAACGCATCCCACTGCTCAATAATAATTTTTATTACATTGCCACGAGATAACTAACGTGTTTGTGCTAATTTTGGGATTTTATGCTTAGCAGTATCTATAACATCTTGAATAATCTTCAAGTCGTTTAATTTTTTACTACTAGGGGAAAATAACAAGTGATATCTTTTTAAAATACCTTGACTAATTACTAGCACATAATGCAAAAGAATGGAAAACACACCCCATTATAAATAATGATGGAATATCCTTTTTTAGTAATGACCCACTCTTAGTGCCCATCACAGTGGCACAATTAACAACTGCTGCATTCATTTTTGAACATAATATGCCATTTGCGCAATGTGATAACCTTATAGAAGCATATAAGAAAACATTTCATGATAGCAATATTGCAAAACAAGTTCAGATGAAGGCGACTAAACTTGTCTTATCTTATACAAGATGGCATAGCCTATCATGAAAAATAGACATTTCTAACAGATGTGATAGCTTACACAGATTAGCAGTGTAGATGTGTTAGCTGACACAGTTTGTGTCGAAAATAGTACTTCAGAACGACTTTATCAAGCAATAAAAGAGCTTTTCATCGGAAAAAACATTCCGGTAAGTAATGTTGTTGGTTTTGGATGTGTTAAATCTGCCTTTGCTATTTCTTCTTTCTCCGTAGGTTTATTTTTGTGAAGTGTCTAACGTTGTACTTGTCTTAACAATATTTGCACTTTTTTATGTTTAACTGCATTTTTATGCGCTAGTAACATCGATTTATTGGCATTCTTTAATTTCATTTCACAACAAATACAGTAAGACGCACCTTTTTCATTACTGTCTTCTTTCAACCAATCCTTTAATTCCGGATTTTCTAACCATTCATTTCTAAAATTTGAGTACTGTATACCACCGTTTACTCGTCTTTCTTGGGGAACAAATTTCAGACATTATGAGTATGATTAGTTATCTAATTTAAAAATATTCTATAAAATAAAAATTAAAGCACTAATTCATTAACATAAAATAGAAATAGTCACTACAATTTAAATTTATTAAATCACTGTATGTAGTACACGCATAAATGTAAAAATCAACCAAATAAACCCACGAACGATCACGAAAGACTGTAGTAACGTCCGCCTTCCGCCTGCTCAATTAAAACACGAAAGCCATGCATATAATATGTTACTAATAAGATAATGGAATAAGAGTCATAAACTTTGCAACATCTAGAGGTTTTGAAATCAGCAGCACAAAGTTCATGAGGAAAACAAACTTGGACATCCGCAGATGGTAAAACATTCAACCAAATAGATCATATTCTGATCAATAGAAGATTTAGAAACAGTATCCAACAAGTCAGAAGCTATAGAGGAGCGGACTGCAACAGTGATCACTTCTTAGTTGGATCAACTCTAAAAATTAGGCTGAACTCAAGGAACCATAGACCTGGATGGAAAACTATGAGATTCAATGTGGAAAAACTTAAGAATGCTGAAATACAAAAAAGGTATATAGAGGAGATGAACAAGATTACAGAAGAAATGATAAAAGAAGAGGAAATAAAGGAAATTGACAATTTGTGGATGGATATTAAAAACTGTATCAGAACCACAGCTGAAAATTGCTTGGGCAAAAAAGCTAGAAACACGAGAACCACATGGTTCAACGATACGTGCAAGGCTGCAATTGAAATAAAAAGAACAGCAAGACAAAAATGGCTGGCCAATAAGAACAATAAATCAGCAGAACTGGATAAGGAAAAAAGTAGAGAAGCAACAAAAATAATTAAAAAGGAAAAAAGAACACACATAATGAGGAGGGTTGAAAACATGCAGGACCACTATCAAAACAACAAGTCAAGAAAATTTTACACAGATATAAAGGATATGAAAGAAGAATCAAAACAAACGACCCGAGTCATGAAGGATGAAGATGGAAACTTATTAGCAGATGAAGCTAAAATATGTGAACTATGGAAACACTACTTTGAAAAACTCCTAAACTGCGAAGAACCTCAAAACACTTTCCCAGAAACAATAATGCACACTTGCGAACAACGGGTGCCTGAACCTACATTACAAGAAACTATTGAAGGCATAATTAAACTAAAGAATAATAAAGCTGCAGGAGCCGATGGATTAATAGCTGAATTGTTAAAAAGTGAAGGACAGAACTTATTTAAGAAAATACATCTCAATAAAACAAATATGGAAGGAAGAACGACTACCCCAAGAATGGAATGAATCACTCATCATCCCAATCTTTAAAAAAAGGAGACAGGAGAATTTGTTCAAACTATAGAGGCATATCTCTCCTGTCAACCAGCTATAAAATCTTCTCCAACATAATTTTAAAAAGATTACTGCCTTACTATGAAGAAAATATGGGAGAATACCAAGCCGGCTTCAGGAAAAACAGATCTACCATTGATCAAATCTTTACTCTTAGACAAATCTTTGAAAAGAATTGGGAATTTGGAAAAGAACTACACAACCTGCATTGATTTCAAAAAGGCCTATGATAGCGCATCCACAGAAATAGCCTTTGGAACATTTTAAAAGAATTTGGAATCCCTTGCAAACTCATCAACCTTGTTAAAATTTGCATGGAAAACATAAAAAACGTTGTACTTTGGAATGGACAAACATCTAAACCCTTCCGTGTATCTACAGGACTTAAACAGGGGAATGCTCTCTCCCCAGTACTTTTTAATTTTGTTCTTGAAAAGATCATAAGAATTGTAAAAGAAATAACAGCTCCTGAGAAATTGACAAGATTCCTGGGATATGCGGATGATATCAACCTAGTCGGAAACTCAGAGGATGCAATTAAAGCCACCTTTAGGAACACAAGAGAAACTGCGGAGAAACTAGGTCTTAAAGTTAACCAGGAAAAAACTGAATACTTACTATTGAAAAGAATCGCAAGTAATTCCCATGATTTGCAAATTGATAATATCAATTTCAAACAAGTAGAGTCCTTTAAATATTTAGGATGCATATTTAACAATAATAATAAAATGAAAGAAGAAATTCAAGCTAGAATCAAAGCTGGTAACAAAGCCTACTTCGCTCTCCAAAAATTGATGACATCAAAGCTCTATCGCACAAACTCAAGGTGACCATATACAAGACTATGATTATGCCAATAGTCTTATATGGTTCATAAACGTGGAGCACAACAACTCAAGAAGAATTAAAACTTCAATATTTTGAGAACAGGGTATTAAGGAGGATCTATGGCCCTATAAGGCATAAATTTACGTATGAATGGAGAACAACAACCAATGAAGAAATTTACCAGCTATACAAGTCACCTCTTATTATAAATATCCTAAAGTCAAACAGGGTCAGATAGCTCGGTCACGTGGAAAGAATGGAAGAAGAACGAGAAACTAACTGCGTGTACAAGTTGCAAGTGGAGGGAAAAAGATCAAGAGGATGACCAAGAAGAAGATGGATCGATAATGTCCAGCGTGATCTGAAAGAGGTTGTGATTGGTGACTGGAGGGAAATGGCCAAGGACAGAAAGGAATGGAGGAAAATTGTGTTTGCAGCCAAGAACCTTGATGGCTCCTACGGTTGAAGAAGAAGAAGAAAGGACAGAAAGGAATGGAGGAAAATTGTGTTTGCAGCCAAGAACCTTGATGGCTCCTACGGCTGAAGAAGAAGAAGAAGAAGAAATCAGTTGCAAACGAACGAAAATTTTGAAATCCTTTTACATTTGTACAAGCATTTGAAATATTACAAATTATAATCAGTATTGTTAGAATATACAATTTAGAAAATTGTTAACTGTTATCTCGTATGTGCATTAAATTTTATTATACTTACAAGAAATAAAAATAAATTTTGACTTAAAATTAAAAATTACAAAAAAACCCAGAAAATGAGATATTTTAGTGAAAAACCTATCAACCCAGATGACAATCAAAAAACTCAGACGTGGGAACACTAACTTGAATTTCCTTCTGCGTGCCAGTGGTGTGCATGTGCCGAGCCTGACTTCCCATTTGGGCATATTTCCCGCTGTAATATGTGCGGGGTTATCGTCGCCGCTGTGTTCGCTAAGTGCCCATCCTTTTTCGCTTCTATATGAGCCCCATGCCTGCTTTTAGATGCTTGTCGCTATGTTGCATTTATCAGTCCCAGGATGACCGTTGCCCTCTGTCGGCCATCGCTCGCATCACGAGGTGTGGCCGCATATCGAATAAACAATATTTGTAAATGATTTGAACAAAACAGGATTTTGGTAAAAGTAACAATGATACAAATTATTAAAAACTAAAGTATAGAATAAAACGACGACACAAAAGTTAACATGTATAGTTTTTAAAACCCTCAAATAAACAGATCAAACTGCATATTTGGCTGAAAAAAATTTTAATCTTTTTATGGTGTCCATTACACACAATGTTTAAAATTTAAACGAAATTGAAAACCTGAAAAAGAACAAAAGAAAAAAAAAATAATCATTCCAGCTCGGATTCGAACTCAGCTATTCGAAGTGGTAGACAGAGGCTTTAGCGATACTGCTGTCAGCCGCTATCGGTTATTCATTAATTTAGGCTTTAAGTTAACGATGCTGCCGTGAGCAGCTATCACTTATTCTTGTCAGGAGAAAGCACGTGACGAGCACATCCCACGCGTATACCTGCCACCCTATTTTCATTCAGAAGGGACAGGTCCATTCTGATCTACCTTGATTCTCAGTACAAGTACCTGATTGTGCAACCGATCAACTTCCGGCAAGCACAGCTCCTACGAGGAGTAGGCAAAACTTTATGGACTAGACTGTACATAAACAGCTTTAATATTTCCTACCTACTCTAATTGGCCTTGAGATGCTTTGTTGGCACAGATTACACCCAATACCACATGCAGCATAGTAAAGCAGGCTTGGCTGTAGTTTGCTGCAAAATGACTGGCTGTCATAAAACAATAAAAGTGTCACACCCATTTTAATAGCCTGGGGTTGTTTAAGATTTTTTTCTATATTACTAAATTATATCTGTAAAAATAAAGCAATAAATGACCATATAAGTAAAAATAATCTATATTTTAACTGAATTAACCAAAATTTTTGTATCAGCAAAATTTTTTCAATTTTACAAATTTTACAGCACATCATATTAAAATTCCATGTTTTAGTTAAAATTTCAAAAACAAATTTATCTCACCCAAAAATCAAAATAAGATTATTAAAATATAATAGGACAGAAAGCAAATCGATAACATTTGATCAAAAATTGTCCAGATTCTAATAATAAAATCCATTCACATTTTCTATCTTTAGAACAGAATTTAAAAAGAAATTCCAACAATCAGAAAATTTAGACCCATCATTGGAGGAATGGATTTTCACTTAATAAATGAAAACAAAAACAAAAAAAAAAAACAAAACCACTTCACAATAGCTGCACTGTATAACTCAGAATTGAATTTTTTTTCATCATTTTTTGTTTCACTTCCTTGATGTGTAGACACATCAACAGATCTGAACGGTTTAAAGTACAGTGACATAAGCAGGGACGAAATTTATATTGGATATACTGCTAAGGTCAATACAAAAACGAATTAGCAAACATAAATGAGATGTGGAGAAAGAATAATAGATTACTGCATTAACATAAAGGCTCTTGAATTTTGACACTTAGGCAACATGGAATAAAGTTATTAAAAACAACTTAAGACACAGTAAGAGGGAAGAAGTTTGCAAAAGCATTTCAGATATATAAGAATAAAACATCAAAAAATAATAGCATAAATACTATAGAGCCAAACCTAACAAGCACAGCATGGACCTGGTATAATGAAGCATTACAAAACAAATAACAAAAATTGATTTAAGCTTAGCAACAGTTATGCTTAAATAACTTATATATCATAATTTATTAATTTCCTCTAAATTTATTTAGTATTTTAATTTAACATTATTTTTGTAACTTACTTTAAATATGCTTTACATTTGAATTTATATTATGTAACTTGTAGCCATAGATACAGTTTGATCTTGTTTTGAATTGAGTTCTAAACCTGTATTTCTAAAGTTTATGTTGTTCTGTATTGATTGCTGAAGAGGATTCAGAGGGTCAAAAGCACTTCAATAAGATTATTTTAAATTGACAAATAAAGTTTTACCTGCTCTTTGTGCTGAATTTCAAGATTTTTAACATGGAACTTCTTATGTGATGATCTTGTTAGGGGTGCACAATATATCACTGGATGGTTGCAATGCTAAGGCTTTTTAAAGCATCTCTACTACTACTACTACAAATAACTGACAGTTGACAGAAGTGTCTCCTGCTATTTTTTTTTTATTAGCTGATTTTTTGTGGTTTGCAAAATGTAATAAATGCATCAGAAAGTACTTAGCAATTATGAAAATTCTAAATTTTTTTCAAATTTAAAAAAAATTTTACTATCAGGAGTGATCAAGTGTTGTCTCAGTCTGCACACCATGGATAGGTTAAATCAAAAATTCATAAACTGTTCATAAATTGAAAGATAACTAAATATAAAATGCAATATCTAAATGATTTCATCTGTTGCTTTCCCTATATATTCTAGTGATCAAAATTTACATAGTGACTTCCTATGATCCTATGAGTAACTTAGGTACCTGGATCAAGATCATTTCAGAGATTGAAGCTTTTTGGTATCCCAACAAAAAATACTTCAGACTTTTGTTTGAATTTGGTTAATTTGAAAAATTTAATATTGGAATATACAGTGTCTGACATAGTAACACCTGTTCTATTCTATTTTATTTCCGTTGTAATTGGAATTTTATGCCTGACAATGGTTTAATAAAACCGAAAACATTAGCTAAGTTTATAATAAAAAATTTTTTATACTGCAGTAAAGTGCTTTTTTGGTTCGTTTTTTGCTTAAATGTCAAAATTTTTCTTTTTGTGGATCTACAAAAATTAGATGTTCAAAGGCTGGGGTGTAAAAGTCCAACCATAATGATAAATCTAAACCATTATTCTTTGTTTATTAGCCTTTTCATGATTTCATTTTTCCTCAACATGGGGCCTCCTCAAGCACGGGTCCCAATTGAGTTCAATTGGTCCAATTGGCTCATGTCAGGCCCTGCTTATTGATGAACATTGGACTACTCGAGTGTCAATTTGTAACAGAAGCATTAATTAATTATAAAATTTTAATTTTAATCAATCATAAAAGTATTTTGTTCTAGATTGAAAGTCATAAAATTAAAACTACATTTAAATTTTATGATGATTTAAACATATGAGATACTTTTTTTACAATTGATGCTATATCTGTTGATGTCTGTTCATATAGGCAGTTTTGCTTTGTGATAATTTAATTACCATATATACTCGAATATAAGCCGGTCCGTGTATAAGCCGACCCCCCGACTTTGGAGTTTGAAAATCCTTAAAAATGCGTAACCCATGTATAAGCCTACCCCTAGACTTCAGCACTTAAAATTCTATAAAAATTCGAAAACGATAGATTACATGATCTTTGATTTTTAGTTACCGATATATTAATGCAATTTGCCAAAATAAATATTTTATTGAAACTTTAAATATATATATATAAAACAAATTATTATAATATAGACACCAATATATCTATTTAAAAGGTAAAATTTTACTTTACCTGAAGTGATCGAGAGTGTCGCGCCGCTGACTTCAACCTGCATTTGTATAGTATAAGTGCATCAGATAGGCAACGCTGCGCTGACTGATGCATCACAATGAAGAAATTCTCGACAATAATCTAGCTAAAGTGATACATGCAGTGCGCCTACATATGATTCTTGGATTATTGTCGAAAATTTCTGCATCGCAGCACATCAGGCAGCGCGGCATCCTGTCTGATGCACTTATATAAATGCAGGTTGAATTCGGCAGCGCAATGGGCTCGATCGCAACAGGTAAAGTAAAATTTTACTCCGAAGAGAGATCGATGTGGGTGTATGACATTATCGTTAGGATGACATAGCTTCAGAAAATATCAAGTTAACAAATAGTAATAAATTTTTATAATTTACATAAAAATAATTTCTTTTTATTGTTGTTATTGAATAACTGTTTTCTTTTCTAAAAAAAAGTTTATACTATCACAATAAAAATTCCATTAGAATATGTCTACGTCACATGGCTCCAAGAGACCATTCAAAGTTTCGTTTTCCCTATAGGTGAGTTGAGTTCGTATTCAAATCTTTGATCGTATTTTAAAATGAGTAGATCATTCTAACGATGATGTCATATACTGTTAGAATGACATGTGCAACGTGATTTCTAGACATTAAGCGTGCGATTTCAAAGTTTTGATTTTGCTATGAAAAGCACTTTGTTATGATGAACTTTTTTGATAGACTAAAGTTATTTTTCAGTACAGATTTTAAATAATTATTATTTTTTCATTATTTTAAACATTATTTTAGTTACTTTTTAATCTAATTAAATCATTGATGAGTTAAATATAATAAGTATTTATCGATTACTAGTGAATGAATTAAAACATTCTTAATTAATAATAATGAAAAATGAATATATTTTTTCACTCAAATATGAATCCTAGGTAAGATTCTTGATTGATTGTCGAGTTTTCGCGTCACGTCGTATCAGGCAGCACGGCGTCACCTATCTGATTATGGTATATAGACGCATGTTGGAGTCGGCAGCGCAACATGCTCTATTGCATCGGGATAAGATAAAATTTTACCTGGTATCATATTAAATGAATTATTGCAAAATTTCCTTCCTGGTATTTTCAGGAATCATCATATTAAATGAATTATTACAAAATTTCCTTCCTGGTCTTCAGGAGACGCTCAATTAAGTTATTGGCTTTTCTTATTACTTCAATTTCTCCAGCCAAAAAAAAAGTTGATTTTTTTGATTTGTGTATAAGCCAACCCCCACTTCAGAAATTTTTTTTTTTTTGTGAAAAGAACCTCGGCTTATACACGACTATATATGGTATATAATTATTGAAGCTTTATAATCATCACAAAAGGATTAAAAAGCAAATTTAATTATATAGGATGTCCCATCTAATCTAATTTTTGATGATAATGGAAATAGCATACTTCCAATTTAGTAATCACAACATTTTCTGGAGGAAGTTGTGTATGCTGAATTCAAAATCAAATGACCTTTGTCTTCACAGGTCATCTTCAAGGTCATTTGGTATGTATCTCACAAACTGTGGGAGATGGGAGAACAAAGACAATTAGAAAGTTGTATAGCACCATCAAATTAATTTAAAAGTGAATTGAAAATAATGCACTTATTAGGAAAAAAATCTGAGGAAACAAGATTTCAAAACCAAAATAGTTGAAAGGTATTAATCGTAATTTGTGGCAGGGAATACTGAATTGGTCCAATAAACAACTACTAAAATTCAAAAGAAATAACATTTTATTTCTTTTCCAATGGAAAAAAACACTTTGTATAACATAAACCTAAAGCAATGAAATACCTAAAAATGATGGTGGTCATATTGAGCATTTGCTTTAGGTTTGTTTGTTGTACAAATAGTTTTTTACATTGGAAAAGAAATAAATTATTATTATTTTTTTTTTCAATTTTAATAGTTGTTTATTGACTAATAAAGTTTTCCCTGCCACAAATTAAGATTAATACCTTTCAACTATTTTGGTTTTGAAACCTTGTTTTCTCAGACTTTTTCCCAATAAATGCATTATTTTCAATTCATTTTTAGACTAATTTGATGGTGCGCTACAACTTTCTAATTATCTTTGTCCTCCCATCTTTCTCAGTTTGTTGGATACATACCAAATGACCTTGAAGATGATCTGTGAGTACAAAGATCATTTGATTTTTGAATTCAGCATACACAGCTTTTCCCAGAAAATGTGATTACTAAATTGGAGGTATGCTATTTCTATTATTATTGAAAATCAGGATAGATGAGACATCTGTTTAATTATGAGTAGACATTTATAATTTTATTGTTCATTATGATCATGTTTTACTATGATTTTTTTTCCTAATAATGAAAATAATCATAATAAAATGTAGATGACTTTTTGACAAATTCAAATGTGCATATTTTAAATAACATTCATTTTGAGAGTGAAATAATACTGAATAGATATCAAGTAAATATTATTTTAAATATGTACATCTGAATGTGAACATTGATAAATAATTGGTTGTAACTTATTAAAAATTAGTATTTCTTTGCATCTCTCTAGTTCTGTACTGCTGTAAAACAGTAAATTCAAAAACTAGCACGGTTTCTGCACTCTCATGCTAATTTTTGAATTTATTAAAAATAAAACTCCCAACCATAGATAGATGAATTTTAATTACTTGATTATACAATTACTTGATTGATTATACTTGATTATTAATTTTAATTATTTCAAGTTAAGATGGTCTGAGTTCTGATGATCCATACTTAAGATGGTGATTATGACAAAAGTCTATATTTATGGCATTTGCCATCAGTGATTTTGCAATAATAGCAGCCAATTGGTCAAAATGCCAAGTAATAATAAGGATGGAACCATGCTGAGTTACCACTATGAGTGTTCATATTCACTTCCAGATCTTCTCTCTAGATTTTTTCAATGTCCAGGTTTGGCCCATTTAACCTCATCCTTCACACTCAAGGTAACAATGGGTGGCAAGAGAATCATTATATGGAAAAATTATGGAATTAAATCCAAATCATCCAAGGCTGTAAACAACTATTTTTTATCATGTGACCATCTGGCAGATACTAAAAATTTAGATACAAGAAAATAACTTAAACATTCTTATCTTTGTTTTTACATGGTATTTTCTTTATCTACAAAAACTGCTGGTAGACACAAAGATATACATTTTTCGTGTTATAAAGAATAAACAGTGTTTATTCAACATTACTATTTTTTTAAAACTTATTGAATATTCTGAATTTTGGTGGTTTGAGAAAATTCTCCCTTCATAACATTGCATCTATGGAAAATCATGTTCTGAATTGTGACTGGATTCAAACAATGATCAAAATTTTTGAATGCAATCTCATTGTAAGTTGGAGATCTCCCATATATTAAATTGATTACTTTTTATTTAAAAATATTTTATAACTAATATTTGTACACTTCATAAGGATTTTATAAAAATTATTTTATTTTAAGAAAATCATTGTAAATATAAGTTTAGTCTGATTATATATTGGTGATATAATTTTATTATTACACATTTGTGTATAGAATTGACTAAAGAATAACTGTAAAATCATAAAAATCTAGAATGAATTGCACATTTCTTTTATGATCATTCTCAACCTTAACTAATGATCAGTAGTTTATAATTAATGTTGCTTATTAAAAATTGATTTACCGTTATTTATTATGTGATTTTGATATAATTTTATAAAATCTGTATTAACAGTTTCCTCTATAGTGTTTGTATAGTACAGAGTAACCCTCTTTTTAGTTTTTGAAGAAATCTGAAACTAGGAAAGATTATTAGTACAGTCGGTAGTCGGGGTCCATGGTTACTAAACCACAGGTTAAGTGAACCACAAGTTACAGTATTAATATAAATTAAGCGATAATATAAGTTCCAACATTGTTATGAATTTTTTGTGTGATTTGATCAATACAAAATGGTTGAACATGCAGCTAATGTCACTGATCACGAGATTTAATGACGAAGATGTCTAGGAGTGATATCACAAGCGATTGCTTATCATAATAAAGTAAACTTAGCCGCAGACAAAGGCGGCTTAAAACGCGTTTCATTTTCAGCGGCTTGAGTCGCGATTTATTCCGTGGTGAATACGGCCGTAAGAGACTCCCAGTGGGGATGGCATTTTTCCAAGAATCCCCGCACCGGATGAAGGTGCGCGTGCTGGTCGCACACCGGTATTCTCAGGGCACATCCTGAGAACACCGGTGCCCGAACCTCGGGCCTGGGAAACCCATAAGCTCATCTTGTATTCTGTGTTAGGCCAAAAGGTCGCTCCCCTGCTCCACCTACTAGGGTACTTTACGTCTATGAGAATAATCTCGGCTTAATCATAGCCTGCCACTGGGGTGCGGACTCGCCTGCCACCTCCTGGTCCTCGAAGCGAACGAAATACGAATACGGCGGGCTCGCTCAGGTTTGCCAGGCCTAGGGGTAAGAAGGCCGCATTCGTATCTTGTGCACTGTGTAGCCGAAGCGACCTTTATATTGCCGAGAATCGCCTCCGTCCACAGAGGGAGCGGAGACACAAAGAGGCAGTATTTGCTACTGTAACAACCGTTTTCGTCCCCGGAGGGATCGAAAACACAAATAGGCTGAACGGATTTGCTACTACTAGTTCTCCTACAAAAGGAGAATTCCTTAGGACACCATAGTTCGGGCACAACCGCCGCGACAGTCCGCCGGAAGCTCGGAAAGAAAGGAATCGCCGAACCTTCCATAAATGCAGAACCCTTACTAATAATCTCATCGGGAGATTGGAACGCAAGAATGTGCGGTCCAACCCAACTGGAAAAGGGCGAGAATCTCCCCCGGTTCGATCACCGATGTAGCCCACTGTCAGCGCCTGACTGGCGGGCCACCGTGGAAACGATATCGACCGACGCCGTGCAATGGCTGAGCTCTGGCGCCTTGCCGTGGCCGAATATCGCTCGGATTAACTCCCCGATATTTTATGATTCCCTAGGAAGCAAGCTTCCCCGGCATCTGGATGAACCCACTCAGCCCAAGCAAGGCCAACTCTCGGGTGGGCACCGTAACGGCTTCTATCCCTACACCATCCATCCCTTTGGCACGGTACAACGCCTTAGGATTGTGACCCTTATAGAGGGCTCGTACCTCACGCAGGGCATATGTCGGACCGATTCTTAATCCCGGATCCGCAGGGACTCGGACGGTCGAGTGGCGAACTATAGAGCATCCATCAGCGAAGGGTGGGTGCAGCCACGCTCGGGAAACCCATACTCGAGATGTGGGAGATTGGTTGAAATCTATTCCGTTCTTTTGGGGCTTCGGTTAAGTTTCTATAGAGAGCAGGATTGCAGAGTCGGAATCGGAGTCGGGGAGTCGAAGGTTTTTGGGTGGAGTCGGAGTTTTAAAATGCCCGAGTCGGGAAAACAACCGACTCCCGCTCACTCTGCTGGAGGGTAGGAGGTTTTATATACATATATAAAAGAAAAATTAGAATTAAATTTACTAAATTACCGTATATACTCGAATATAAGTTGATTCCCCGACTTCAGAGTTTGGAAACTGATAAAAATGCAAAACCCGTGTATAAGGTACCTAGACTTTAGCACTTAAAATTTGATAAAAATCCAATGTCCAATGCAAATACTGATGATGAAACTGATTTTGAAAAATTATTGGATTAAGCAGACCATCTCCAGTGCCAAAAAAGAAGAAAACTCGATTCTGATACTGAAAAAAGTAAACCTACAAATGTATCGCAAATAGCATATTTCAAGGTGGAATTTAACAAAGCTCTAATAGAAGTTGAATTTTTTGACAGAAAATCTAAATTAAATGTTAGAGAGGCCATCTCTAAATATCCTGAAATTATAAAAGATGCTGCGCTTCTAGTTACAGCTCTGCCTCCAACACAGGTCAGCATAGAGAGTATTTTCCTCATTCCGTTTGATCAGAGCTGATCAGAGAACTGCAATGACAGATGAACTTACTGAGGCTATTTTGTTTATTAGAAATAATGCTTAAATTTAATTTTGGTATTTGGCTATTTGGTATGTAATTAAAATTTAAAACTCTAAAAGGAAGCATTTACGTTTTAATCCAGTGTTAATTTTATTTTAATAGGCATTTATACTAGTTAGAACTTGATAGTTACTTAGAAATTATATTTAAAGTAATTTTGGCATGACTAAATGCTTCCAAGGAGAAAAATTTATTATTATTATTCAAATTTCAACAGCAATAAAACAAATCATGTAAAATTTTAGAAGGACATTCTTTTCTCTTTTCAGTGTATTAAAGTTGCTAACTGTTATCTCATTTGTTGATTTTGTAAATTGTAACAACCTATACACAGCCCAAATTTTGGATAATCTCTCTTAAAAATTGTAAGAAAATATGGGCACACCTAGTATCTACAGCCAAAGTGCCATAAAATTAATGTAAAGTAGCCAGAAGAATCATTTGCAATAATACAATACATTTACAATATTAACTTTAACTATACAGGAGTCGGAATCAGACCTTAAAAATTTTAGGGAGTCGGATTTTTTTTAAAAAGTGGAGTCGGACCTTACAAATTTTAGAGAGTTGGAGTCGGATTTTTTTAAAAGGGGGAGTCGGATTATTTACTATCCGACTCTGCAACCCTGATAGAGAGACCCAGCGGTGTCGGGCAGAACTCGGCTTGGTCACCCCGGGTAGTCCTGACATTGTCCCAGGTGAAGAAATTCTTTCTGGGTCGATAGAGCCAGGCTGCACTCCACCCTCACTGGTGGGCGCTCTGATATATTTATTATATACAATTTTTGCAAGTTATTATTCATTTTTCAATTTTTATAATTTATTTATTGAAGTGCATAATATTCTTAATGTAGCACTTTCTTTTTAAGGGAGTTTACCCATTTTTTATATTATAAGGCTATTTTCAAATAAACAATAAATAATAACACTGTTTTTCATTCCAAATTCACCCATTTTTAAATCAAATCAAATTCAATGATTTGAGGTTGATTTGCAAAAGCAAATCAACCTCACCTGTTTTCAAATCAAATTCATCCTTTTGCAAATCAAGTTCATCCATATGAAAAACAAGTTTTTCTACAAAATTATTCCTCTGGATTATTGTCTTTCAATTTCTGAAATAAAAATTAATGAAAAATAATAAAAAAATGCTCTCAAAACTAAAATTTCAAACCATTCAGTACAATTTTAAGGAAATTATACTTTCTCATAAACTGTAAGAATTCCAGCAAGATAAATGTACTGTTATCAATTTGCCTTTGTGATAATTAGAGTAAGTGATTTACTTTTATTTGATCAAAACACTTTTATAGTAAATTTTGAATATTTTCAGACCAATAAATTAATTAATATGGAAATGACTACAATAACATCATCATCTACTGACTGGTGAATCAAATTCTGGAAGTCTGATATCATCAGAATCATTGAGATCCAGGTCAAGAAACCCTGTTGTTTGACATAATCGCTCAACTGCATATGATTGTATCAATTTAGGTAAAAAAAATTTTCTAATAAAATATTATAAAGATGGTAAAACATTTAGTGAATCAGATGAAATCACAGGTATTAATAAAACATTGCAAAGTCCATTATAAATCAGTTCAACAAAAATGATGGTGTGTTGACAGAAAAAATTGCAGTGGTAAAAGGAATGTAAAATTAAGTGCAAAGATATTAGACAAAATTGAGGAAATAATAGAAGAAAAGAAACCTGTCAGTGTACAAGTAGAAAATGATGCATGGGTCTCATATATCCATGCACTGACAGGTTTTAAAGTATTTCATGTATATCTTTGTATTACAAACAATGAAAGTTTGAATTTCTTAACAATGAATTTACATATGATTTTAATATAAGGCTTAAGAAAACAGTTTGTAGAAACACTTGATTTGCAAAAGAGTGAAGTTAATTTATAAATAGAAAAAAATGATTTGCAAAAGGGTGAATTTGCTTTCCATAAAGTGAACCTGATTTGCAAAAAGAGTGAGTATGGATTGCAAAACCTATAATAATAATAATAAATGGAAACTAACAATACAAACTTGCAAAGTAACAAGTGTATACTATTATTAATGCTGTTCTACTATTCCAAATTTATACTGATTTTTAAGAATATTTCAGAATTCAAAAATTTCATTATTTTAGTTTTTTCTCTGGTTTTATACTGATTTTCACCCAGCAGTACTAAGCAGTGGGGCATTTCACTGCCCATATTTCTAATGGGGTCAGCCATCAGATAGTGAAGAGGATTCAACAATATAGACCTAGACCCATTCTGAAAATCTCTGGAGGTGTTGGGACCTGGTAACTGAATGAGGATCCTCCAGGGTAGAAGCATGCTATGCTTTCATCTTGGAGAATCCTGCCAACTTATTATTTAATTTTTTCTTCAAAAATTTTTTATAAAACTGCTTAAATTGTGATAAATTGCTTAATTTATAGATTTGATTATTGAAAGATAACTCATATTCCAATGAAAATCTTAAATAAGCTAATTTATTTTTCCTTAATGTTATAGTACAGGAAGAATTAGAATTATTTTGCATTGAAAGTTTAGCATGCTTCCATGCTAGACTTTCAATGCAAAATAAAACTAATTCTCAATTCTCAGAGTGATTCTTATTTGATAGTGTCATTAAATTGATGATTATGATAAATTATATGGAAATTACTAAAATTTTAATAAAAACGCTTAAAAAAAATCTCTTGTTTGATGATTGATCAAGTTGCATTGAATAAGTTGATCAATAGATGAATTTTAGAATGAATTTAAATTTCAAACAAAATTTAAAAGAATGACTAACTGTTTCTTGAATGTGATATACAGTATACTGTATATATATAATTAAGGATTTGTTTGAAATGAAATTTATATTAATAAATTAATAAAATAAATTACAGAAAAAAAATGTTAAAACTAGTTAAGTTGTTCTTTATATTATATGTTAGTTTTAGATAATATAAAAAATAAATTATTTTCATTAATTAAAAATTTTTAAGTTATATATTTTTAATTAATTCACAAAATATAATAATAATTATATTTGAAGTAAATAAATAACAACTTCATTTAAAAATTCAAACATTCTAATTAAAATATTTTCATATGTACAGAATAGATACAGTTCATTAGACATTTACATAAAAATACTGAAATATATTTTGTTTTGGAAAACTTAAATTACATTTGAAATGATTTTGATTCATTTTAACACTACATCATGTAGCAAAATTTTAATATCTAACCATAGATATTTTCAAATAAGCATGCTTAGCATACATATTAAATTCTTCTTTATAGTTTCAACATATAACATATTTATATTTCATTTCAATCAAAAAATCTTTATTATTACAAAAATACTTTATAATGTTGGCATTCTTAAGTAATACATTCCTTTTGGTCCCTCACTTCTTTCTCTGTTTTCTTTGTTGATTACAACTTTTGGTTATTTAATTTTGCAAACATTGTTGAAAATCCATATTGGAATAAAATAACATATAAGCTGCTGATGACTGTAATAAAAAAATACAAAGAAATATATTTACTATATAAATTTTAATCATCTTATAATTAATAAACATTTATTCAAAGTTCTTTTTTTAAATACAATTCAAAGCACTTTTTGAGAAATGAACAGAATAATAATGCAGAAAATAAAAATATTATGTTTTTTAATAGTTTATTTCATAAAATAATACATTCCTTTTAAAGATAGAACAAAGTGAAATGGCAATGGTTTAAAAATTCTTATTTTATGTCATTAAAAAAATTAAATAGCTTTGTTATAGATGTATGAAACTATACTTATATTGAAAATAACTACACTTATATTGAAAATAATAAATATTTATAATTTGTTGAGCAAATATTGCAATTTTTTATAGATTTCTTTTTTTTTTAAAGAAACTGGTTACAAGTAATAAATGAATAATTTCAACAAGTTGTAACTATTGTTTAACTCATTAAATTTAGGCAAATTCCTCTTAGTAGCGCCTATATATACCTCTCTACAGTGATCTTCAATATTATCAATAGTTATTTTGTACACACCAGATTCAAAGTTGGGATTCCTCTTTTCTCTATACCAATTAAAAAACTTATACTTGCTTTTTAGTGCTGTTTTATTTACTTATTTAAGATTGCTTATCAAAGGAGTCGTAGTAAAACTGCATGTTAAGCAGACTCGTGTTAACGGGGTCCGACTGTATTACGGTAATTTTATTATTTTCACTTTTGGCATTTGTTTCATAGTAAACTATAACAATACTAGCTGAAACCTTCAAATTTTTGCGGTTGAATTTTTAATATTTATTTTTTATGATAAGGTAAAATAATAATAAATAAACATTTTAGAAATATTTCTAGAAGTTCAAAACTGCTTATCACCAGTTTAAATATAGTTCTAACTCAGTAAGCATTACTAGCAGTTTAGGAAACATGTTTTGTTGAAGTTAGTAAAAACGTTTTCGATATTTCTAAATATCATCTTCAGTTACACACTATCATAATAATAGAACAATTTTTTAACAAGAAAGTTCTAGAACATAAACGATAAAGTTTAAAAATATGTTTAGGCAGAAAAATAAACAAAAGATAAAGTCTGCATTAAAATAAAATTAATACTGCAGATTATTAACTAAATAATACAGAATTAGAATAATATATAGCAGCCGGGTGTTCTTAAAACGTTACCGAATACAAATATCTAAAGTCCAGCCGGCTATAAGTGATTACGTAACAGATTATATTGTTTACATTAGCTCAAATGGTTTTCTTGGATAATCTTTGCATACTTTTGGATAGTATATTTCCATGCTGTTGACATAATATCTGCTTGCTGGGGGTTGATAACATTTTCGTTCTTGTTCGCTCTAAGAATTTCCACCTTCTCTGAAGTAAAAAGTTCTTTACGATCTTGTATCTTCTTAACAACTTTAGCTTCGTCCCACTTGATGTTAATGTCTTTTCCGTACGCTCTTTGTGCTAATGCTGTCGAGAGGTTTCCTTTGATTATGTTGTCTTTATGTTCGAGCAGTCTATCACGGAAATTCCTCTTAGTAGCGCCTATATATACCTCTCTACAGTGATCTTCAATATTATCAATAGTTATTTTGTACACACCAGATTCAAAGTTGGGATTCCTCTTTTCTCTGTCATTTCTAAGGATGCCAAATACTGTAGGCGGTCTTTTATAAGTGGATTTCAAGTTAGCTTTCGCTAAAGTTTTGGTTAGTGTCTTATAGCCTTGCAACCGATAATATTGAAGATCACCATAGAGAGGTATATATAGGCGCTACTAAGAGGAATTTCTGTGATAGACTGCTCGAACATAAAGACAACATAATCAAAGGAAACCTCTCGATAGCATTAGCACAAAGAGCGTACGAAAAGACATTAACATCAAGTGGGACGAAGCTAAAGTTGTTAAGAAGAAACAAGATCGTAAAGAACTTTTTACTTCAGAGAAGGTGGAAATTCTTAGAGCAAACAAGAACAAAAATGTTATCAACCCCAGCAAGCAGATATTATGTCAACAACATGGAAATATACTATCCAAAAGTATGCAAAGATTATCCAAGAAAACCATTTGAGCTAATGTAAACAATATAATCTGTTATGTAATCACTTATAGCCGGCTGGACTTTAGATATTTGTATTCGGTAACGTTTTAAGAACTCCCGGCTGCTATATATTATTCTAATTCTGTATTATTTTAGTTAATAATCTGCAGTATTAATTTTATTTTAACGTAGACTTTATCTTTTGTTTATTTTTTCTGCCTAAACATATTTTTAAACTTTATCGTTTGTTCTAGAACTTTCTTGTTAAAAAACTGTTCTATTATTTATGCTAGTGAGTAACTGAAGATGATATTTAGAAATATCGAAAACGTTTTTTACTAACTTCAATAAAACGTGTTTCCTAAACTTCTAGTAGTGCTTACTGAGTTAGAATTATATTTAAACATTTTAGATTTTTTAATAAAAGTTTCTATAATAAAATCTCTTTATATACAGAATTTCGTGTTTTATCTATTCCAAATACTTTGACAGAATTAAAATTTTTTGCCTTAGAGAATGCAACATATAATTGGCTGTGTGTAAAAACTGAGTGCGGAATGTAGATATATGTTAAAAATAAACAAAGTTTACTTTATTATTTTAGCTGTTTAACTAAATAATACACAAAGCACATCATGCAGCATCTTAATGGTCACGTGATTATTGCGAATGTGCCCAGGCAATTCATGGCATTGTGCTTAAGTTTCTCTTTTTCTTAAATTATATCCTTTTAGATGACATTCAGGATTTTCTTAATGGATTCTGAAAATCTTTCCTGTGAAGATATGTTATCCATTTGAAATATGTTTCTTTCCGATTATTCCTTTCTATATCAATTAGAATTCTTTTGATTTGTTCAATCTCCTAATGTTTCATTTTCTTGATTAAATGCAATCTTTTAGCTGACGCAGTTAACTTACCTAAAGAGTTCCCTCTTTTTTGTGGCATTATGAAATTTATACAACTGTACACTGTGCGAAAACTTTATATCAAAACACGTGAAATAACATAATCTGGAACCAAGAACATCGAGAAATACATGAATTAATCTCAAATACAGATTCTTCTAGATAATAAAAACTTACATTAGTGAAATTCATGAAATAAAATAATCATAGATTGAAAAATGCTGATAGATTAAATAACAAATCAGTAGCCTCATAAATAATTTGAAAATTTCCATAAAATCCTATCATTGTAAGTCAGACTGTTGTGTTGCTATGGAAATGATGGTTTCGTTTCTTAACACATGGTAATGATAGGGGCATTAGGAAATACAATACATTGCTTATTTCATAAAAACAAATCAGCCTATCTTGCCTTATAATTGAACATGCATGTGTAGGTATTTAAATTTATACATATATATATATATATAATATATATTAGCTATCTCTAATAGCACACCACTACATGGTCATGAAACCTAATCAAAGTCTAACTTAAGCATATTACGGCTAAATAAAGATAATGTAAGCTATAATCAATAGAAAATTAGAGAAAAATTAAAAAGCTTTTAATATGTAATCCGAAGTTCAATAGATTAACAAAATATATACAGCACTACAGTACAGTACTTGATATCCATCATTAATTTAGTAACTGAACAGTCTCATTGGAGTCATGTGCACATTATGATTCAATGAGACTGCTCAGTTATCAAATGGATAGGTAAAATATCACGTGATTATTGTAACCAATGAGATCGCTGAAAGGAACAGATACAAGGATTTTATTATATAGATATTATGTTTAAAAAGTTATGATAAACAAATTTAATTTTATTTATAAAATTATGTTTACAATAATTTTCTGATTTACTTATGCCTTTCTTTTATACTATTCTATCAAATATGTTGATCTGGTCAGTTAGATTAAGTTAATATTTATCAAAATAAATATAATAAATTCTTTCAATAGTAATGCCTAATAGAAATGCATATATATTGAAAAGACTATTTCATATATATTTAATAAGAAATTATAAGATACTATAAAAGCAAATTTTTTTTTTTTAACAATTTTAAAAGCACTTTGAATTATAAAAATGTTTGTTTATTTCTGGAAGTAGTTACAGAAGAAATGTAGAGTGATCAACTTAGAAGATTAGCACGCTCAACACATTTCTTTTTTACCTTATGCATAAAATTTAATTAATATATTTGAAAAATCCTTGGCAATGATCACCCATTTTACATGTATTATGTATCCCGATTATCGTGGATTCGATTATTGCGGTATTTTTCCTGGCAAAATTAATCGCAATAATCGAGGTATTCCTGTATTAAATTTTATGATTAAGTTCATAATATCAGTATAAATATATAAATTTTGGTTTTGATTATTAGATCCAAATAAATTTGTTCCTGATGCTGAATGTCAAGTGCCTGTTGATGAAGCAGGATTATTATGGGATGGTATATGCTTTGGGTTTCTTTTATTGCAAAAACGTCTGTTTGGAAGTTATTATTTTCAACATCTTGTGAATGAAATAAGAGCTCAACAAATATTAGCTTCAAGGTAAATATACACACAGATAAATTATAGTCAATTTATTTCATAAGATAAATCATTTTATTATTCATTTTTAAACACAATAATAGAAATTTTAAATACACTAAAAAATTGATTTTAAATTTATATTATTGAACTATGTATCAAAATGATGATGAAGTAATATATCATAATGTGGCTAAATGTTGTGAACAATGTACAATGTATTTATAAAAGAATGCCCAAATTTCAATGTGCATTCCCTGTGTTGCTATTTCTAATCCAAATAGAGAGACAAGTTTTTGGTTCTGAAACACAAATTCTGGAAGTTTTTAAAGATGCTCAATATGAGCACCCTACATAATTCATGAATATTAAGCCTGTAACCAAATTCTTCCCATGTGCATATAGTCATTGCATTGTTCATTGATGCTATGGTTGCTGTTATGTGCTCATTCAGCATTTTGATATCAGATATTGATAAAAAAAATTCCATCAGGAGACTAAGGAATATGAGTTGAAAATAGCATTTATAATTTTTTTTATTTTATGAAAAATTAAAAAGAAATGGTAAATTTTGTCCAAAATTGATGAATTATAGTATAAAAAATTGTTTAATATTTTTATAAGATATTTTGAAATATACATATATTATT
>AYEL01090167.1:0-10911 GCA_000484575.1 Olivierus martensii | reverse complement strand
CATCTTTATTTTATTTTAAAGAAATTATTTTATTTTAAAATTTTTTTTGTTTGTAAAAAATTACTTTTATGTCACTTCAAAAATTTTTTCAATAAATAATTCATATTTGCTTTTTTTTACACTGAAATGTTGAATTATATTATTATATTATGTATATTTATTTATTTATTGAAATAATTTTTGAAGTGGAAAGTAATTGTTATATATTCATAAATATAGATTAGCATACAAAATAAAATAAAATAAATGAATCATTATTTCATACTTTAAATAAATTAATCATTATTATTATTTTTGCCTATAAATACAAGTTCAAAATAGGAAAAATGAACCCATACAGCTCTCAAACAACATACTTATCACAGAAAAAAGGTGAATCTAAAAAAATAAGTTTAAAAAAAAAAACTATTTTTATTGATATTTAAAAAGTTTCATTGGGATTCAAACCCAGATTATTTACAAAGCAGTTTTGCTGATGTAGTTATTTGAAGATTAAAATTTTTGATGCAATTGTGATAATTAAAAAAAATGTTGAAAATCATTAACTTTAATAATTTATTTAAAAATACATATTGAATATCTACATCTGTGATTTTGTCAAATGATTGCAGGATGTAGTGCTACCATCCTGCAAAATTTTATCCAAATTGGACAAAATATGCAGAATGTCACAGTTGATTGAGTCCCGTTTGTAAGATTTTTTCATTTTTATAAAAGAGAATATTATTTTTTTTAACGATTGTGTAATATAAGTAGCATAAATTATGAAAACAATTAATTTATTGTGAAATAAACAAACTGCTATTATTTTAATATAAACTTTCATGAAAAAAAGGCAAAATTTATTAAATTTATAATATATTTTGTGATGATGATAAAATTTCAATAGATGAAATATAGTTTTCTGAAAAATGAACAAGAGAGAAATTTTCTATTATTTCCCATTCCATTTTAGAAAAGTTAAAATTTTATCAAATATCTTCATATAAGTTTAATTCAAATTCAAAATTTATGAAAAAATAACTTTTTTTTTCTTTATGAAATCAATATTAAATATTTTATTTGGGTGATAATGGTTATATTTTTAAAATTTGAAATTGCACAAAAACATTTCTTCATTCATAAACTAATTTTAAATTTCATAACATGAAAAAAATATTTGTTGTTCTGTATTTTAATATTTCATCAGAGACTTAATGGAGCACCACATATATATAAAATACAGTATTAAATATTTTATAGATAATCTTATCAAATATTATCAAAAGTATAACAATATATTAATAACATCAATATTAATGTCTAGTAAAAAATGTAAATAATTTATTTTTAGATTAAGCATGAAATTTTAAATTGTTATAATTAATATTTCAGATGTAAATCATGAAATCCTTTTAATAATTAATGATAAAAAAAAGATGAATTAGTTAATTTAAAGAATTAAGATTATGAAAATATGTGTCAATAAAAACAATGCCAATAAACATAAAATTTTTATAACAAAATATTAAGTACAACTAAAACAAAATCAATTTTATAATTGAAGATTATGAAAATACACTAACTATAAAATAATAACAAAGAAATATATAATGTAATATATAAAGAATAGACAACAGACTAAGGCAATCTTCAACAATTTGAAGTCTGAATTAAAACATAAACATAAATGAAAATTATTGTAATTTACTAATATATATTTTTAAGTTAAACTTGAAACAATATATATTAATTGCCGTAAACATAAAAGAATTAATAACATTCACAATGGTTAAAAAATAAAATTTACAGGAATACCTCAATTATCGCGATTATTGTTGCCATAAAAAATACCGCAATAATCAAATCTGCAATAATTGGGATAAATAATGCATGTAAAATGGGTAATCATTGCCAGGGATTTTTCAAATCTCTTGATTAAATTTTTTATATGAGGTAAAAAAAGAAATGTGTTAAATGTGCTAATCTCCTAAGCTGATCACTATGTTTCTTCTTGATAACTGTAGACTTGAAGTCATCCTTGTTTCTTTTAGCATTCATTGTAAGGGTTAAATAAGAAGAGAAATAAATATCCACATGAAGTGCCTGCTCTAGAGGTCCTGGACCCCTATGGAGCTTCCTTGTAACATCTACTCAGCAACCTTACAATATTGAGAAAATGATAATTTTGATGCCCTCCTTCCTAAGATGTCCCAATACGGTGCATCGTCTGCTTACCAGGTTAAGCTGGCCTTGTCCACATGTACTGTACTTCAGGCAAAGGTGGACAGTTACTGATTTGCAGTGAGCAAGTGCTGTTGAATAAAAACGAAATGCTAAAGAGAGCTATCTGGAGAGTAAATGTAATTCTGGTTACATATGTAATGGGCTATATCTCGAAGGCCGTGATAATTCGAATTTGGAGTGCAATAATTGGAATTTTGGTATTAAATTATAAATTGTAATAAATCGAGAATCACGATAATTGAGGTATTCCTGTATTTAATATGAGAATGGTAAATAAAATTTTAATAAATTAATACGAAAAACATTCTATGAGAAAATCAAAACCAAATTTATTGATATTGTCTATTTATTATCATCATCAAATTATCCTGAGTTTTGAATTAAATTGAGAGCTATATATATATTTTATGCATACTTCATAAAAAGCAGTGCTTGCAATCCATTAAAATATCTTAAAAATATAATCATATTTATTTTTGAATTTTACAGAATCAGAAAAAGTCAAAAACAAAAATTTCAAGATATGGAAAAATTAATAAATACCATTATATTATACTGATTTATTTTAACATGATAAGATATTTTCATTGGTAAAGATTCTGTTTCATAAAAAAATACTAATATATAAATTTAAAATCAAAAAATAAACATTTTCTTTCTTTTACTTTTATTTCTATTAATATATTTAATTTATTTGGATAGTAATGCTAGCCTAAATATTCATAAAATAAATGATATATTGATTAAACAAATATCAAAACTTTCATTTAACAATATCACTGATGATAAATGAATTCTTGATTTATCTGAATACATTGTTCACAATAATAACTAATTTTAGTTAATATTTAAGCATTGGCCTTTTTGCTTTTGTTAATTTTTCCAAAGAATAAGGTATTTTTACAGTAGAAAAATATATTATAATGCTAAAGAATGCTTTTAAGAATTATGATTTGAATAAATCTTCTTAGGATTTTTAACTAATTTCAAGTTTGACTGTTTTGACAATTTAAGCTTTTGCTTTTAGAGCTGTGAATAATGAATAAAAAGTTTTCATCAGATAAAATATAATGCTCATAGAGAATAATTAACAGAACTGCATTTCATTGAGCCTATAATAATAACAACAACAAACGGTATAAATATAAAAAATAGCAAATATTCATCCACCTTTAAATGTAGAACTTGCAAATTATATTCAAATCAGCATAGTAATAAAATAATCTATAACATATAAGATGTCATTGCATTTAATGTAATGTGTTGTTCTTCCTATAATAGCATGGCAGAAACAATCTTAATGCAATATATATCAAAAAATTATAACTGCTAAGTCTCTGATGACATATTAAAATTTATAATATACATGTGACCCTTATATGTATTGAAATTAAAGAATTAAAATTGTGATAATTATCATAACACTTAAAACAGAGATAACATGCGACATTAATAGTTAAGCATGCTAACTTGTTTCGTTCAATAGTTTTTAGAGCTCGCTATTCTTTTTTGCAGACGGAGAATGACAGAGATGCAAAAACCTGTTGACATAATAGGAATATAGAAGTCTCAGAGAGAGTAGTGGCTAAAAATGAAAGCTTTCATACCATTGGTTGAATACTAGAATCATCGTGGGAATTGAACCCAACAAAATCAATCATTTTCAGGTTTCACACTTCATTTTATCAATTTGGGATAAATAAATTAATAAAGCTATAAAGCGATTATAAACTTATAAAATCATAGCTTTTATTATTTTGACAAAAGCATTTATTCATAAAAATAATGCTGAATTTTTTAAAATCACAAATATATTATATTTAAACACATGATAGGGCCTAATAATATGTCATTTATTTCATTATAAAATTATAAAGCTTATTATCGCTTTATAGTGATTATAAACTTTAATTATTAAACATATAAATAAAAGTTCATAGGTTACCTCATTAATTTTCCAAATGTACTTTAGATTGTATCAATTTTTATTCTAATATGCTGTTTATCTAACAAGAAATTATTTTAGCAATTAAATATTGGTTAAAAGCACATCAAATAATAGAGAATTTATAGTAAATTTTGTCAAATGTGGTTTTTAAATATAAAAAAATTGTCTATGTATCATTATGTCAATGCCAGAAATGAAAAATTTCTATCAATTATAAACATTTTGAAAAATTTTTCAATGAAAACTGAAAAAAATTTTATATAGTGCTAAAATTTAAATTTATATTAGAGTTTAATAAATATAACTTAAGTATTTTCAATCTGGCTATTAATATATTTGAGAATCATTGGGTTTAATGCTATTTATTAAATCATTCATAGATAGATTAAACCAATATTGGTCAAGATGGGATATATAGAGTGGAAAAGAAGAGATGCATCAATTCAGATAGCAAATTTCATAAATCTTATTTTGCTATTTTGTTTTAATTTGATGCATTTAATTTTTTGGTTAAATAATTTTTAATGACTCCATCATATTATTTGTTTAATTAGATTTTTAATGTCTAATTTAGATTTTTTTTTTAAATTATAATGAATTTTTCTCATCTGGAACTATACAGTAATAAAAA
This sequence comes from Olivierus martensii, assembly GCA_000484575.1. NCBI lineage: Eukaryota > Metazoa > Arthropoda > Arachnida > Scorpiones > Buthidae > Olivierus > Olivierus martensii. The sequence continues at coordinate 6,106 of AYEL01090167.1, read as the reverse complement.
ATAACTGACATAGTATACAATGAAACAATAGTATTTTGAATATGCAAAATTTGCTTCTTTTTATCAGAAATATCATCAAGTGAAATAAAAATAGGAAGAGGCGAGCACATATTTAGTTTGTGATATAGTTATAAAATTAATGATAAAAATAGGAGATGGGAAAAGTTTTTTAAAACAAGAAGTCTTAGAGAGAGTTTGAAATGCTGTAACATCATTATTAGGACAAATGAAAAAATGGACATCAATAACACAATAAAAAATATGCAACTGCATATAGTTATGAGAATAAAAGTATTTTTTTATGTGAAAAAACAGAAGTGTGAGAAAATAACGAAATTGGAGAATTAAAATTAGTGTGATTAAACTAGAATATGTCTAATATGATTAATCAGATTTGCTAATTGAAAAGAAATGAAAATAAAATTCATATGGATGTCAGCAGTATGAGGAATATTAGAAACCAAAATTTTATCCTTATCCTAAATAAGAGTAAGCCTGCTAATAAATACTTTTCATCTTATATAAATTATTCAACTATTCGACCGAGTTTTCTATTCATAGGATCTCTATATTTATGATATTTTAAGTTTATGTAGTAGTTTTATACAGCTGATGATGATCATAATAGACCGAAAACATTACTGTTTTACATGTGTAATGTAATAAATGCTTTTTAAGTGAATTGTTTCTACTGAAGTGATTATTTGAGTAATATATAGTATAGAAAAATAATAATAATTTTTTTTATATTAATAGTTTGCTCTTCAGTTCAGATGGTTAGATTTCTAGATAAATCATAGATGAAAATGATAGATTTTTGATGTTTCATAGTGAGGCATAATGGGTAATAGACTATTCATAAATACAACACACATATAATTTCAATTTAAGTTTCTTCAAAAATATTCTGTTCAGAACACTTTACACATGAAATTTTAAATTTGAAAAGTCATTAAGACTAATTATCATAAAATTAATTAAAGTCTTTTTTTCAACAAAATTCTAAATATTTAACAGAACAAATAGCAGTCAAGCATAAATAAAACAGATTTTAATATAACAAAAACGTTTTCAGTACATTACATACCATCTTCAGTTGAACCAAACAAAAGAACATAAGACATTTAGAACTACATAAGCTTTTTGAATCTTATGTAGTTCTAAATGTCTTATGTTCTTTTGTTTGGTTCAACTGAAGATGGTATGTAATGTACTGAAAACGTTTTTGTTATATAAAATCTGTTTTATTTATGCTTGACTGCTATTTGTTCTGCTAAATATGTAGAATTTTGCTGATTGGAGATAAACAGTTTTTTAGTATATTTAAGTTTATTAGTCTTTTTTTAATATTAAAAACCTTTTTTATGCTATAAGTCCAAGCTTCCAAAATAATTTCAGATTGCTGTTTATTTATCACATTTTTGATCTCAGCTCTTCTTATTATATCAGACTTTTGTATTAAGTCTTTTTTAAGAAAAAAACACAGTTTTTATCATTTTAGCATTTCCCGTTTTATATTTGCAACATATTCATAAACTATTCATATATCATGTTTATGCACTGTTGTTTTGTCTGTCAAATACTTCTTAATGACATTGATGTATTCATCTTTCTTTATGTAGTACCCATGTATCTCCTTATTATACATGGATACTACATAGATACCCATCTTTTGCTCTGCCTTATGTGCTCTTTATAATAAGGAGCAGTATAAAGCAGAACAAAAGACTGATAATGTTTTGGTTACAGGAAATCATCAACAACATATACATAATAAAATAACAACCTTTTAGTTACATAATTAAACTTACAGAATTACATTTTGAAATATAAATATTTATTTATTTTTAACTATGAATTTTAATTTCTTCAAAATATTCTATTCAGAACATTTTGCTTGTAGAATTTTAGATTTGAAAAATCAATTTCTACCTTATGATAAGGAATAATATAAGGCAGAAATTGATTTTTTAATATGACAAAAGACAAATGTCTATGTCGTACCTATGTATAACAAGGATCTACAAAGAGAAGAATACATCAATATCACTAAAAGGAATTTGTAGACAGAAGAGCAGAGTATAAACATGATATACAAACAGAAGAAGTGGGAACTGCCTTGGCTAGGTGAGCTTATGAATGCAATGTAAATATAAAAAAAAAATAATGCTAAGGTGGTAAAACTACGTGCTTTCCTAAAAGAAGACTTGATACTAGTATCTTTTAGAAATAACAAAAAGAGCTTTCATCAAAAACATGATAAATGAACAGCAATCTAAAATTATTATAGAAGCTTGTACTTATAGTGTGCAAAAATGTTTTGTACTATTAAAAGAAAAACTTTAATTAATTTTATGATAATTAGTCTTAATGGCTTTTAAAATTCAAAATTCTACTTGTGAAATGTTTTGAATACAGTATGTTGAAGAAATTTAAAATTTAATTAAAAAGAAAAAATGTTCTATTATATTTTAAAATGTAATAAGTTATGTATGTATAAATTTTATTATGCATATGCTAGTAATGTTTTCTTGTAATCAAAACCATTTCATTGATTAAATGAAAAAGTTTTTTCATACTGCTAATGTAGTTCTGTGATGATATACATACTTGAATTATTAGAAAAATAAGCAATTACCGTAAGTTTTGGTATAATCCAATAACTAATATGGTAATTTTTATTTTGTTTTAATTTGGTTGAATGATTATGAAACTTATACATCTATTATACTTTTTATATCTACATTGTGTTTACAATGTAGATATAAGTATAATAGAAGCATTCTTTATATTATCCAAGTTGATATGAACATGATAGGAGAGATGCAGTTTGTATATAAATTTGTGAAATATAAAGGAAGAATGTTTATATGTAGGACAATAAAGTATATAGAGTTGTTAACCTGGTATTTGGTAACAGATTTTATAGAGTAAAATAGATTTGAGGATAGACTGATAGTTGTTCATAACTTGCTACAGAAGAGAGAAATATTGAACATAAAGATTGAAATATAAGATAGATAAGGGAGATAATGTAATATAATAATAGTGAGTAATTTATTAATCACTATATTATTAAGTATAAAAAAATAAATATAATTTATTATATATATTATAATGACCCTGATATAAAGTGATGTTTTCAAAAAGTAACAGTCTTATATATATTATAAAAATAATATAACCAACAACAATTTTTGACTAAATTTACCTGACTAATAGGGTAAACTCTCAATCTCTAGGTATGGAGAACCAAGAACAGTGATACTTCATAAAGGGAAAAAAGGATTTGGTTTTGTTTTAAGAGGAGCAAAGGGTAATAAATTTAACTTATTTTATAATTTATTTTTAAATTTATTTTTATTTATTGCATTTGGGATTAAATATTTTACTTCCTGGCATTAAACTGAAATTTTAAAATTCAAACTTTTAAATCCTTAGCATTTAATATGCATGAATGAATACTGGAGCTACCTGACTTATATAATCTGATTTACATAAATTCAACTTTACATAAAAAATTTTAACAAGCAAAAATACCGTATCACTTTGAATTTAAGCAGCACTTTTTATTCAAATTTTTAAGACGTAAAATTTGGGTGCAGCTCAAATTCAAAGCGAATATTTGAGAATGTGATCCCAAAACACGTTAAGTCCATTGTTGTTAATTTTCAGAAGCAAAAATATGAATTGAGAAAATATTTCATATGTGAATGATTATCTACTACCATATATCTGTTTCTAATTCATATATATGCACTTCTCAGTAGAATCTTGAAATCAATCTTCATTAATTTTTAAATACACGATGACTAAATATAATGGTATTAATGAAAACTCGCTAAGTCCAAGGACTGAATATGTTTTCAATTATGCTCATTCTTCATAAGAGGAAAACTAAATTTATTTTGATTTAAGTATTAAAATATAGTTGATTCTCGGTATTTGTGGATTCCCTATTCATGTTTTTGACTATTCCTGAAAATTTATTTGTAACCACAAATTCAATTTTTGCGGCATTTTTGTGCTTATTTGTGGATTATCACTGAGCGGTGAAGCTCTATATTTCCCATAGGCACAATGGTTCAGTATTCGCAAAGAATTTACAGAATGTAACTACCGCGAATAACGAGAATCGACTGTAGTGAAAAGTAAATGTTTGAACTTTCCCATAAGTACAATGCATTCATGGGGAAGTTCAAACATAACATTAATTACTTCATGGGAAGTTCTGGGGCCTTCCCCATGAGTACATTGTACAATGCATTCATGGGGAAGTTCAAACATAACATTAATTACTTCATGGGAAGTTCTGGGGCCCATGAAGGTATGTAAGTTCAAACATAACATTAATTACTTCATGGGAAGTTCTGGGGCCCATGAAGGATTTCTGGTACCCCAAAATATGTATTTAATCATTCCAAATTAGAAACTACTAAAATTCAGAAAATTAACTTTCTTTTTAACAATAGATAAAAAAGTCCCCAGAAACTTAAACTTTTAATGTTATGATTTCATTTCAAGAGCTTCCAACATGAAAATTAATAACCAATATAACAATTTTACCTTTAATAAACATGACAAATATTCCCACAACAAATTTATTGCCAACAGTAATAGCAGTTTGTTTTTTTACTGCTCTGCTGGCAGAATTAGGAAAATGCTCTGCTCATGCGCAAAGGACTGAGCAAGTTTTCATCGTTACCATTCTCTGGACTGAGCAAGTTTTCAAAAGCAAAGCAGGATTCAAGTGTCCCGTACACATTGATTGGCATGGCTTTGGGAACAAACAGGCCTTTAATAAGATAGATGACTTCAATAGGAGTATGTATTTGCATCAAATAAAAAAAATGATCAATGTGTTTTGGGATCACATTCTTCATTTTATCATCTTATTTCTCCTGATCTCCCACTCCCCAATATTAGGGTTTTTGCTTTACGCTGTATGCATGCGCACAGTATTGTGATCATTGATAACATTTTTCGGTGATCCCCGTTTGTACTTTTCTGATTTAATCCAGTTGCTCTTTTGATAGTAGCTTGTAAAAATCATGTTGTATCTGACCATATTTTAATTATAAGAAAAATCACGAATTATTATAATGCTGTTTATAACACTGGTCTGGATACACTGTATATATAATATTTTGCTGTTTATAACTGCTTATGGAAACAAATTGCCACTTTTTATTATTTTAAACAAAAAACTGTATCCAAGGAAGATTTTCCTGAGAGTGTATAATTCAAGCACAAAGAAATGCATGGATGACAACAGAATTGAAGAAAGATTGATTAGAACATGTTTGGGAGAAGATATCTGGCACTATTTAAAAAACACGAAAGTGATAGTATATCTGAAGATTCTCAATTAATTAATTAGCTTATTATGTATAAGTACTTATTTGAGTGAATAAAAATATTTCTTATTTTTCAATACCTATTATAAAATCATTTTTATATTTTCCAATTTTAAAATCATACTGCGGCTTAAATTCGAGGGTGGCTTAAATTCAAAGTAATATGGTATTTTAAAAATCATTTTTGTAAGCATACTGTATAGTACTTTTACTTTATACAATTAGAATTGTAATGATACTTATGATACTGTTAAACAAGAATTAACAATACTTATAATAACATTATTATTGGTTATTAGCTCTTCATAACACAGTTATTGTATATCATAATAATCTATCATAAAATGATGAAAATTATACATTTGTATCATATTATAGTAATTACATCATATCTATTGCTTTGTAAGTGAGAGCTGTACATATATGCATAATGTTCTAATTTTACCATAATTAAAAATTCATCAAGATTGCCCAAATAAACAAAATAGTAATACACAGATCCTTTAGTAGTCATACATTTTATTTTCAGAAATGTTTTCAATATCAATGATTCTATACAAGCCAAATTTCCCCCAGCAGTTATTTTTTGTATTAACTGCCAAATTAATAATTATTTTTAAATTTACGCTAAGGTGCCACCATCTATCGGATTAATAATTAATAATTTAAATTTAGGCTAAGGTGGCGCCATCTATTATTTAATAATTGAACTTTAATTTTAACTAATTTCCCGAAATTAAAAATTTGCC
>AYEL01090166.1:0-18693 GCA_000484575.1 Olivierus martensii | reverse complement strand
ATTCCAGGCCAAGACAAATTTTTAATTTCGGGAAATTAGTAAAAATTAAAGTTCAATTATTAAATAATAGATGGCGCCACCTTAGCCTAAATTTAAATTATTAATTATTAATCCGATAGATGGTGGCACCTTAGCGTAAATTTAAAAATAATTATTAATTTGGCAGTTAATACAAAAAATAACTGCTAGGGGAAATTTGGCTTGTATAGAATCATTGGAATCGCATAAATCCCCTAGAAGAATGAAGATTAAGATTTGTTTTCAATATACTTGGCAACTTCCCCAATTTCTGCTACAAAACTAATCCTGTTACATAAGAGCAGGAGACTACTCTACAAAATAAACAAACAAATTTAAAAGGCAGGAATGCATCTGCAAGTGCTCTTCCCAATGCCACTTGCCTATTTTACAGTACAATTCATTAAATAAAGGTTTGTTTAAAAGCACAGAAATACAAATTACTAAAAACAAAAATCACAAAAAATTTACAAAAATATATATAAAAAAACTAACAGTAATTACCAATACTATACTTATAATTTCTGCTTCCATACAAATGTCCAAAAATCTGACCATAATATATCTGTTATACAGATTTGTTTATTTCTTTAATCCAACCACCTCCACATACTGAGGATTGTCTCCAGTTCCATAATATTTATCACATACTTTTTCTTTTATAGCAATTTCCAAGGCCTCAATCATATTCTTGTCTCAATTCTTAACATTTGAGTGGATAACTTTCACATTTTCCCAATGCACTTCAACATTGTGCTCTAGAGATCATTAGCTAAGCACTGTTGTAAGTTTCCCTTATTTTAGATTAGTATTATGTTCTTTTAATAAATTGTTCTCAAATTCCTTACATATAACCAATATAGACATCATTTCTCTTAATGAGTTGTTCTTCAAAGGAATCTTATAAATCCCACTTTTGCCCTTATCATCAAACTGGTCTTTATCTTTTCTAATTAAAATGATGAATAAAACTTTCTTGTCATTTAATCAAAAATAGTCAGATTCCTTTTAAAATCTAGGGTGTAATTGATTAGCCTATTGATTTTCTTAGCATATCTTTCCCTCCACAAGGCTTGATCCAGATGAAAGTAAGATTGTGGGAAGTACTATATTACTGACATAAAACACAGAAACAATTTGCTTAATATTATAATACAGTTCAATACAGATTATACTGTTCAATTTTCTAATATTCAGTTAGTATTCTATTTTGTAAGTGAGAGGCACTGAAGAGGAATCGCTTAGGGTTCGAAAACGTTATGCCAGAATAAAATTTTGTACTTGCTAAAGAGCTGTACTGAACTATAGTACTATATTACTACTTGTGTAGAAAAATCAAGAAGCATTATATCGTTTATCTCTATAGTTTCTGAAGATAGACTTCTTGATAAGTCTAAACTCACTGTTCTCTTTATTCTGATAGAATTGAAGTGATTGATATGATAATGGAAACTATTTGGGAACACAGATATGGCAAAAACTTTCTAAGGAAGTTATATAATAAGATGAAAAATAATTTGTATGGGAATGGGAAGAACTAGACAATTAGATATGATAATTTTAGGAGTATGGATCAAACATTATGAGTGGAAAAATATACCTAGAAAATCAGTAGGCTAACAAATTCCACCCTAGGTTTTAAAAAACCTAGTGTTTTGGTTCACTTAGAAATGATAAAGACCAGTTTGATGATAAGGGCAAAAGTGGGATACACCCTAGGTTTTAAAAAACCTAGTGTTTTGGTTCACTTAGAAATGATAAAGACCAGTATGATGATAAAGACAAAAGCGAGTTTTATGAGATTCCTTTGAAGAACAACTCATTAAGAGAAATGATGTCTATATTGGTTATATGTAAGGAATTTGAGAACAATTTATTAAAAGAACATAATACTAATCTAAAATAAGGGAAACTTACAACAGTGCTTAGCTAATGATCTCTAGAGCACAATGTTGAAGTGCATTGGGAAAATGTGAAAGTTATCCACTCAAATGTTAAGAATTGAGACAAGAATATGATTGAGGCCTTGGAAATTGCTATAAAAGAAAAAGTATGTGATAAATATTATGGAACTGGAGACAATCCTCAGTATGTGGAGGTGGTTGGATTAAAGAAATAAACAAATCTGTATAACAGATATATTATGGTCAGATTTTTGGACATTTGTATGGAAGCAGAAATTATAAGTATAGTATTGGTAATTACTGCTAATTTTTTTATATATACTTTTGTAAATTTTTTGTGATTTTTGTTTTTAGTATTTTTATTTCAGTGCTTTAAAACAAACCTTTATTTAATGAATTGTACTGTAAAATAGGCAAGTGGCATTGGGAAGAACACTTGCAGATGCATTTCTGCCTTTTAAATTTGTTTGTTTACTTTGTAGAGTAGTCCCATTAGACTACTCTACAAAGCATGTGTTTCATGTTCTTATGTAACAGGATTAGTTTTATAGCAGAAACTGGGGAATTTGCTAAATATATTGAAAACATTTCTGAAAATAAAATGTATGATTGCTAAAGGATCTGTGTATTACTATTGCAATTACCATAATTCTTATATATTAATTTATGTAGCTAAACTTAACATACATAATATTACCACAAACATAAGTCTTATATAAGTTGGGAAGCTCCTGTACAGTAATTTTTTTATATATATAATCTTAATTACAATTATTCAAAAGCAAAAGGATGCAAAGAAGTAAAAACTGTTAAAAATTATTTTGCTTATTACACATTTAAATAATAATAATCATTGCTTTCATTTTTTTCATTTATCATTTAAGGAATAAAGATCAGCACCAATTTACTGTAAATGAAAAACATATATAATTTAAATGATTCTAAGCAAGCCAAACTCTTCCCCCAGCAGTTATTTTTTGTATTAACTGACAAATTAATAATTATTTTTTAAATTTACACTACGGTGCCACCATCTATCGGATTAATAATTAATTATTATTTAAAATAATTAATAGCATAAATTTAAAAAAATAATTATTAATTTGGCAGTTAATACAAAAAATAACTGCTGGGGGAAGTTTGGCTTGCTTAGAATCATTGGAATAGCGTAAATCCCCTAGAAGAATGAAGATTAAGATTTGTTTTCATATATAATTTATTAAACCAAAAAACTTTTGGCTTAATGAAGCTATCTTCAGCAGTTTTAAGACAACAAGAATAGAATAAATCAGTAGAATACATTGATATATTTTAATGATTATTCTGTTGTTGTTCTAAAACTGCTGAAGATAGCCTCATTAAGCTGAAAGTTTTATGGTATAATAAATGATATGTTTTTTAGTTAAATTGGAACTGATCTTTATTCCTTAAATGATATACACATTTAGTATTTTAATTACTTGTTAAACAAAAAAGTTTTAATCATTATTTTTTCCTGATTGTAGAAGTTTTACTATGTATAAAATTCTGTGATTTTTACAATCATGCTTTATTATTTAGTAATATTACAGACAACGTTGTATAATAACAATAATAACATGATTATGAAAATAACAAAATTTTTCTCTATATAGCAAAATTTCTGCAACCAGAAAAAAATGACAATTAAAACTTTTTATTTATGATTAAGCTTTTGTTTATATTATTTATATGATATTAATCCATAAATAATATTATTTATAGTACTATGTGTATAATTGTTCATATGTTATGATTTTTCCTTACAATACATGTTTGCATTTTTAGCTTTAACTTTTACTTTTTTTACTTCAAATATATTATAGTCTAAATTCATTGAAATTGCATTAATAAATTTAAATATCAAAAAATATACTATACAATATGCATATTCTAAATTAACACAAAAAACATTATGTGCTTATATTTAATAGAAATAATACAAGCCCTTTAGCAGAGGGAAATGTCTTTAATTAAATTTAAAAAATTCAATGGAATATAACAGAAACATTTTCATCAGTCAAGCAGCCAAAAATGTTTCTTTTAATCTTGACAGCTGAAAGCATTTCTTTTATCTTCTGTTGAATTTTTTAAGTTTAATTATTTAACCAAAACTAATGCTCTAAATTCCAAATTTTAGTGAAAATTAAATTCTAAGATACAGTTATCTTCAAGATAAAATTTATTACTACTATGTAAACTTTAGTTTAAACATTATAAAATTTTAAATCATATTATCTTTTTGGTGATTATTCTTTTTGAAAATTGATAAACTGGAAATAATTGATTGCTTGCAATTTTAAATATCTGGAATCCATCAGCAAAAACAGACTTCAATTGGAACTTCTTCGAATGAAAACTTAGTGAAAATAAATTACAAGGTCTAGTTAACACTCAGAAGAAAAGACTTCTAATCGTGTGGCAACTAGAACCTTCCTTCTGATGTTATTTAACCATTATCAGTTATTTTCTTTAATTATTGTAATTTTATCATATTAATTGTTTCTTTTGTTTAAAAAAAATTATATTTATATTTATTTATCAATTATATTTATCATTATTAATGTCCGAAATTACACTACCTTTAAATGATATATTTTTTTTTCTAGCTCTTTGGTAGGATATAAAAGACTTTATTATAGTTATTATATAGTTACAGAAATGTTTTTGGTCTATTCGACCCTCATCAGCTGTACTTATACAGCTGACGAGGATTGAATAGACCAAAAACATTTCTGTGACTATATAATAACTATAATAAAGTCTTTTATATCCTACCTAAGAGCTAGAAAAAAGGATATATATTTTTCATTGTTCTTTTAGCAACCACTTATACTCTATTATCCATTCATTGTAATATTGTAATTTATAATTTATTTTCTGTATATTATTTTATTGAATAAACAGTGCTGGTTGCCTCTCTTTCCATCTCTAATGGCCTATCACATTTCTAATAGGATTTTTTAATTTTTCTCTTATTCTTCTTTCATCTCTCTTCCTTTCCATTTCTAAGGCTAAACTATTGAATACAGCTTTCTCTCTCTTTGCCTTCCAGTGATATCCTCTCAGCAAATTTATCCTTGAAATTACCAAATTGTGATTTGAGTTAGGGAATCCAAAATACTCAGATTTTTGAACTATCCAGATAATTGAGTAATTCTTTTAGAAATTCCCAGGTACCTAGCATAATTTGAAAATATATAATTTTAAAAAATCATTTATTTTTATTCATGAAATAATATTTTAAAATACAGATTGAGTATACTCAATCCAAAATCCATAACTTCTGTTTCACATTAGAGAATCCTTTGGGAAAAGACTACAACTTACTGTTTGTGCTATGAAATAATACAGTCTTGGTACACTATTGTGATTTAGTAAATTGTCAAACATCAGTTTAAGGTGTCTGTGACTATTTATTTTCTGTTGTATTGTTTATACATCATTTAAAATGTCAAAAAGCTGATCATAAATTTTTTATCACTTTTCTTCAGTTTTAAATCTGAAACATTTTTAGTCCCAATTATTTCAGATTGGGATACTTAATCTGTACAAGTCCATTTAAAGTGTACTTTTTAAATTACTTTTGATCTTACTAATAAAGTTTGAAACTATTGAAATTATCTTGCTCATAACTGATGAAGTAGATCAAATTATTAAAAAAGCCAGAACAGTTTTTCAGTGTGACATCTTTTTCCATAATATGCTTCATCTTTGTCTAATGTTGATTTTCTTGCAGATTTTTCAAATAGTTATAAAGGAGCTCAGTTCCAAAGTGTGAATTTATATAAGAGAGACAGTGTTAAACTGTAGACAATAGATGTGTGAAAATTTCAATAGAAAATATGCAGCTTGATATATTGTCAAGGAATCTAGATAAGTAACAACTTGAAAAACTCTTCCAAATTACAAATATTCAGAATTTGAATTCATAAATTTGAGTTGATTATATATTTCCCATATTTTTGATCTACAGTTTCTTATCAAGTCATCATATTTCTTTGATCTGTCTCTCAAGTTCTCCTAAGTATATTCATGGATGACCTTATTCTTAAAGAAAATGTTTGAGATAAACAATTCTCTCTCAGATCAATACTCATATCCAAACTGCCTTAAACCTTTCTGAATTACACATTTAAAAACAACAGCACTACATGCAATATAGTTAAAACTCCTCTTTAATATAAACCTTGCACTAACGTTTTTGGTGCATCCGCACCCTCTTCAGGCATTGTGCTAAAGAGGGTGCATTTCTTCAGGCATTTGTCATTCACTTAAGTGTTTTCATACCTTATAGATAATCCTTCTATACAAACTCATTCATTTAAATTACCTGTCGCAATCATTTTGTCATTATCACATCATTTAGAATGTCATTCACTTTGCACCAGAACATTCCTTTCTCACCCTCATGCCATTTATAGGAACATACAGAGCAAATAAGAACACCTTCTGTAGTCTCATTTTTATCCTCACATATATTATATTACATACACTTCATCATTCTCTCCATCAGCATAGTCATTCTACATCTCACTCATTCACCATCTATCACACTAGATCATATTCCCATAATATCATTCCTTATACACTCAAATATTATATCCCTTTCAAACAATTTCACTTACACAGCACATCTAATCTTTACTTATAAGTTTATTTGTAAACTTTCATTCATTCCTCTTCACTTGTCTTCTCCCATTTTACACAACCATTCATCCATGCTTCATTATTCTATACAGTGATATTGAGTTTATTAGTCTTATTATCTTTCATTTAAGTTTTGAAAATCAATAAGTATATTTTCTATAGTTGGTGATCTGCAAGTACCGGCGTAGTTTGGTAAGCACTGCCATTTTAAAGATCCCATATAATTCTAGGCATCATTTTATCTGGCTGTTAATCTTCTGACAAAAGAATAATTACAATATTTCTTCCCAAAGAAAGGCATGAGCCCAGAGGAGAACTGCCTTAGAAAAAAAATATCATCATCATTTAGTAAATTACTGCTAATCATATATTATATTTTCAATACACTGTAAATTATTTTATTATAATATATAATGAAGGTTCAGTCCATTGATGATAGTTTTAAATCTGTATTAGATATAATTACCAGTAGATAAATTTATCAGTATATTAAACACAAGAATCAAAATTCAATCTGTAAACATCTTATATTAAAAATATTAGAAATAGCAAAAGAAGCTCAAAATAACAATATTCAATGAATAATATGCATGCTCTTTTATTTATATGCATATTCTGATTTGAGAAAGATATTTTTGAACTTTAACTATTGTTTCTAGTTTCTAATTCTCCTAAAATGCTTTCACTAATGCTGGACTTTGGACAGACCTTTTTTTCTACATATGGGATATCCAACAGTATAACATTATACTACTTGCAGGTGTCAAAATACAAACAATAAAATCAGACTTTGCTTGCTGATGCTATAATAATAACTGTCTAGAGACTATCTTTAAGAAAATGAAACTTTCGATTAATGACGTAGCTTCTCTATTTTATAATACATAATTTTAGCATTTAATTTTAAGTATATTATGTATTCTCTGATAATTTTGTTAATTTCTATAATAATAATGTTGGATTTTAACTGATTTTATTAGTTGTAAAATTATGATCTACCAAATCACATGATAGAATAACAAGCTGCTTTACAGTGCTTGATTTTGTTGGAAACTTCTCTTTTTAAGCAAACATTTGTGAAACTTAGCATAATAATTTCAATTCTTTGTCAAAACTTTTTTTAACCAAAATATTTGTAAGAATTTATGTTGTAAGGTTAACAAAACTAACTTGGAAAACTTTATTATTTTTGAATGACCTTTTAGATCAGAAGAGAGAATGGAATATTATACTAGGCAAATAAACTCATAAACTATACCTGAGAGAGAAATAAACCAAGGGATCCAATGACTTCAAGCCATAGATCCTGATCAAAGTAAACCAACAAACTGTTATTTTGACAGTTTTCTATACCAATCCAATGCAAGAAACAATATCTTCTTTGTCAAATGAAGAGGCTAGTTTCAATTTGAATCTTCTCTTCAGTTTGACATGTTTTGAAATTTAAATAAAATAGGAGGAGTAAAAAAAGGAAGAAGAAATTTTCAACAATTTGCACAGAGCATTTGCTCTCTGGCTTTGGCTTAGCTCTTTTTTCTTCTTCAGCTCTCTTCTTCTGCTTATGTCTATGGTTGAATTAATATCATCATCTTGTGCTCATCAGCATTTTTGCCTTCAGTTCAAGTTAAACTAAAGAAAATATTTTTCGAAAAGAAACTAAGAAAAACATAAAAAAGAAAAGACTTTCTCTCATAGGTATGTTTATGGGTTTCTCATGTTAAACCAGTAGTTCTCAACTTTTTTCTGGCCATGCCCCACCTAAGCATCTCTAAAATCCTGAAGTCTCCTGTGACATATAATTTTTATTATTCAAAGGAAGGTCACAGGAGACTTCAGGATTTTAGAGATGCTTAGGTGGGGCATGGCCAGAAAAAGTTGAGAACTACTGGTTTAACATGAGAAACCCATAAACATACCTATGAGAGAAAGTCTTTTCTTTTTTATGTTTTTCTTAGTTTCTTTTCGACTTCTATTCACATGGAGGAAGCCTAAAAGGCCATTAGCTTGATCTAAATAAGCTTCCAAAGATCATGGTATCCATGAAAGAGAAAAATAAAAGAATGAAAGGACAGTTGAAGTACTGAGGAAAAAATCACTAAGAAATTATTAAAAAAATAATAATGATATGAAGTGATATGAAAAAACAGCAAATAAAGTTTCAAAACTGCCGTGTACATTCTGATTTTAATTTTTAAGATGTATATGTCTCAATATATATTTATATACTGTATATGAGATCCCTAGAACATAAGAAATGCAAAAAATTCACTGTTAATAACTCATTCTTGAATTGTTCCCTTAAAAATCAAATTACCCCTCTGTAGGGTGTGCACCCCATGTTGGGAACCACTGTGTTAAACTATGCTAAAGCCCTTGTTTAAAATTAAATTTTTCATTTAATTTTAAGGGCTGATTGTTTAAATGCATTCTAGATCTCGGCCACAGTCTGAACCACTGTTTTATAAAATTTGCATTGCATAAACAAAGCGTCTTAGCAGACGCAAATCAGACAAACCGCAGTCTGAACCACGGTTTTATAAAATTTGCATTGCATAAACAAAGCATCTTAGCAGACGCAAATCAGACAAGGTCTAGAAAATCGGTTTTTAAAGTATATTTCTAGACTAGCCACTAGCCAGGTTTAGAATCTGGACTTCATCTTCTTACGCATGCATTAAATTTTAATAGTCTGTAGAATCCTCCATATTTAATTTGAATTATTATTGAGTGAAATATAATTTAAACAATATTTTAAATGTTTTAAGTGCAGTTTAAAACATTCTTCATTTCTTCACTTTGAACTTCCGCCATATTACTGACATCATTGATAGAGCTCGAGATAATGATTGGCTGAAAATTTTCAAACGATGGGGGTGCATAGGAACTGTAGTAATAGCCAATGTTTATCCGCCGACAGATATAGTCAACATCTTTGCAATGCTTATAAAACCGCGATTTATCTGAACACCATCTAGACCCGGTTTTTGCCATAAACCGTGGACTATAGAAATTCCATTTAAACAATCAGCCCTATATGTTATTTTCATTAGCTTTTATTCTATGTTATTTGTCAGCAATATTATATTTGTTTTCTTCTTATTATTATTTTATACCAAAAAGTATTATGCTATTTAATTATATGTATAGTTAATATAAGTTTATTATTTCCATATTTCTTGTTTCATTTCTGGATCCCTGATACATTGCTTATCCATGCTCACTTCTATCACTTCTAGTTTTAACCAAAATCTTGACATGTGCTCATCTAGATAATTTTCATCACACTGGAACAATACATTCTAAACTGCTCCCAGTATTAGAATCTGGTGTTTCAACATTAGATGAGCACACACTCAGTTTTTTGATCCTACTTGATCCCATAATTGGTGTCAGAAGTGGGAGGTCAAAAGAACAAAAATTTTATCATTTAAAACCCCCAAGGATGCCACATTAAGTTGCATTTATTTATTATATCTAATAAAGATTTATATTCTGTTTTGTTAGTAAGTTTTGAAGGAAAACTTTTCCTTCATAACCTATTAACTCCTATTCTTCTGGTTATCCCTTGATAAAGTATGCAAACTAAGGCTTTAATATCATTTTGTATAGATGTAGAAATGAATTGTGTAGATGTAGAATATATCTTCATTTCTATTGTTAATGATACCAAATATGCTGACTATATATTTTTTCCAATTTCAGTCTTTATTAAAAAGTCTATTTTCAATATAATGCAGTTTACAAAATCCTATACTTCTCATAGTTATACATGAAGTATTTTCAGGAAATATCATGTAAATTGAAAATGCACAAAACAAGAATCTTTTAACATGCATTCACTGAAGAGTGTTCCAAAAAATTTTGTACTTATCTAGATCACACTTATCTATCTGTCTTAGGTTACATGCCATCAATCAAAGCTATCACAGATTAGTTTCTATTTGAGTTTCTTCCTTAGTTGAACCCATCAGGTGTCATTTTCTGACTAACTATTGATCTCCCATGCTAAAACAATAAACTGCTAACAAAAAGCAAAACAAAAAAGTGATGAAAACATACATAAACTACTGTAAAAAGTCAGACTAAAGATATCATTTTAATGTTACAAAAGAATAAAATAATGGTATCAAATCATTATTTATTTATTTTTTGACACTTTCTTCAGATTCTGATCACACTGAATTAGTATTATATAGGTTTTTGTGCTTGCCTGATTATAGCTCAATTCATCTTCCTGTTTGCAATTTTGTGCAAAAAGCAAATATATGGTTAATTTATGAATACAATATCCAATTTTATAATTCACTCTGCAGATGATAATTTTTTATTTTTTCCAAATCACATATTTATGAAAATTTTTGCATATATCTGAGAGGTGAAATATATTCTTCAAATGGAAAAACATAAATGTAAAGGATGTAAAACAAGACTAGGTGTACTAGGTGTAATTTATTACTATTCATTAACTTGTATTTCATTATATGATTATTATTTTAATAAATTTTTCTGATTTTTATTTGAAAAATTATACAGTATTATTCAGAATATTTCTAGTCACATTTTATATATTATTTGTATTTTTAATGCATATTTTTAAGCTTTTTTTAATAAGTGATATTGAAACAATTTTGCCATATACTATAATATATAATATTGTTATAAGGTTTTTATATCATTATTATTATTATTATTTTGAATCATATTTTATAACATACTCTAATGGAAGCTAACTTTGGATATTTGATTTATACATATTTTATAATTTAAGAATATTTTAAAAATGATTTTTCATTTCTTGCAAGCTTTTAAAAATAATTGGATTATAGGTACTCATTGTGCCATTTAACAGAAAATATTGATGCATGAATATTGAACTTTTAACTGTTTTAATATTTTTTATTATCTAAAATTTAATTAATGAGTTTATTAAAATACCGTATATACTCATGTATAAGCCGAGGTTTTCTTCTCAAAAAAATTTCTGTTATTTTTATATGATCTTATAAAATTTATAAAGTCATATAAAAAATATATGACTTGGAAACTAAGATAATGAAAAAATAATAAATAATAAGAAAATAAAAATACAAAGTAACAAAAGAATAAAATACAATTGAAATTATTAGCTAAAGATTAGATTTAAATGAACTACAATCAGAATATGAATGTGAGAGACAATTTTACAAAACTTTAAAGATTTTCCTGAACAGGAGAGAGAGTTATTTGAAGCAGGAGACATATTTTAGAAAGAGGGGAGAGAAATTCATCATTATTCTTCTTTATCTTTTACTTCCATTTTTCTTA
This sequence comes from Olivierus martensii, assembly GCA_000484575.1. Taxonomy (NCBI): domain Eukaryota; kingdom Metazoa; phylum Arthropoda; class Arachnida; order Scorpiones; family Buthidae; genus Olivierus; species Olivierus martensii. Next base: position 6,799 of record AYEL01090166.1, on the reverse strand, counting down.
TATTAAATCCTCTAAAATTCTTCCTTTAATTAATCTTTAAATATGATGTTAGTAAGATAAATATCATCTTTGTTTTTTAGTCCTCACTGGATAACTGCCAACAGGACAAGATATGGATTTACTTGTCTTAAACTATATTTTATGTAACTTTACTGAATATCCAACTAACTTTATTTAACCAACTCTCCACTCTCCTTTATTCAAAGATAAGTTTATCTTTTCTTGTTATTTGACAAACAGCAATCCAACCTTTCTATTCTTTATTTGTTCTTAAATTGCAAAAGATACAATCCCAGAACAGATTAGTTTCTTGATAGGTACCCACAAAGTTTGTTACTAGAGATGAATACAATTGCTGTTTTGTTAATGTTTCTGCTTTCTTTCTCTCCCAAAAATCCCTAATTTATGCAAAATTTGTTAATTAATTTTAATAATTATAAAATTAGCTTAAAAGAAAAATTTTAATTATTTGTTTTGGCAGCTCTATCATGATCTTGCTGGACCACAAAAATCAACCTAAGCTGAAACTTGAAGGCCTATTTTTTATATACACAAAAAATATTAGAGATAATACTTGAAAATATGATATTGTATTTTTTCACTTTATTATTTATATTCTTCAAACTAAAAAATATATTTATTTTTATTATGGAATATTCAAAATTTACCCAAATCACTATTTACTTTTACTAGAAATTACCTGCTCATATAAATGAGTGGAAATATACTATTGCGATTTAATCTTATAACACTTTATATAACAGCATATTGTAGATCTAATCTTATAATACTTTATATAACAGCATATCGTATAATAATAGCTCATCTTGCAAATTTATTTACTATATATTTTATTAAGCATTAGTTTAAATGTGTAGTAATTTTGTTGATAAATAGAAATGCTGTAAATATAATAATGGGCCTCGTGCACCCGTGGGGGTCTCGGCAATACTCCCCCCACGGGCCCGTGGGGACAATTCGTATTGGGAGCCTGTGGGGCCACTCCACAGGCACCGTGGGGAACCGGGGGCCCAAGGGCCATACGAGCCCCCTCCACGGGGGTGCAGCCCCACCCATGGAGGGGGTAGTTTACAAAATGATGAATAGTGTGTAGTAATTTTGTTAATAAATAGAAATGCCATAAATATAATAATGGGCCCCGTGCACCCGTGGGGGGTTGTCAATGCTCCCCCATCGGCCCGTGAGGACAATTCGTATTGGAATCCTGTGGGGCCACTCCACGGGTGCCATGGGGAACTGGGGGCCCACCGGCCATATGGGTCCCCCTCCACGGGGGTGCAGCCCCACCCGTGGAGGGGGTAGTTTACAACATGATGAATAGTTATAATTTCTTGTGTGATAAAATATAAGCAAATTTCATTTCAGATATGTAATATATCACTATCGTAATTATGGATACAGAACAGACTTAACTGCAAATTTCAACTCATAATTATGGATATAGAACAGGCTTAACTGCAAATTCGGCATAAAATTTCCCTAAAATAAAACATCCAATAAAAAGGTCATAAAATTTCCTTTAAAATAAAACATCCAATGAAAAGGTTGGCTAAAGTGGGTATCATATAAAGATACTGATTGAAGACAAATTGATACTGAACAGTATATGATATAAAGATACTGATTGAAGACAAATTGATACTTGAACATTATCTTGTTATCATAATCAGGTATTAATTCTTTTAGCTAAGTAATTCTGTAAAAATCTAATAATAGTAATGCAGGTAAATTATCTGATTCTATTAAGATTAGCTGAACAGTATTCTGTATCATAATCAGTAATAATTCTTTTCATTAAATAATTCTGTAAAAATCCAATAATAGTAATGCAGGTAAGTTATCTATTGCACCTTACTTTGACACTTAGTGCCATCTATTGATGTTGTCATAAAATAAAAATTGGGCCCCTAGGGCCCTAAAAAATGGCCAAATGAAAAAAAGATCTGTTGTTGCACACATACGAAAATTAGACCTTTCTAACGATACCATATTTATAGAAATCGGTATACAGATAGGCCTCGATTAGCACGACTTCGAACTTTAAATAAAAATTATTTATATATATACAGATAGGCCTCGATTAGCACAAATTTTTAGCGCGACTTAAAAAATTGATACCGTTATTCGGTTAGCGCAAGAAATGGACTTAAAAAATTGATACCGTTATTCGGTTAGTGCGAGAAAAGATTCACATAGGCCTCAATTAGCGTGACTTCGAATAGCGCGAATTCGATTAGCACGAATTAAAAAATTGATACCGTTATTCGGTTAGTGCAAGAAAAGATTCGATTAATGCAAAAAATTGATACCGTTATTCGGTTAGCGAAAATATTCGATTAGTGCGAGTTTTAAGCACAGACCAATCTTACTAACAAAGCTCCTTTTATGATGTCAATTCGATTAGTGCGACTTAAAAAATTGATACCGTTATTCGGTTAGTGCGATTAATTAGTGCGAGTTGTAAACACAGATCAGTCTTACTCGATTAATGCGAGTTGTAAGCATAGACCAGTCTTACTAACAAAGCCCCCCGAGCAAATATTCGATTAGTGTGAGTTGTAAGCATAGACCAATCTTACTAACAAAACTCCTTTTATGATGTCAATTAACAAATTACCGTTAATTTTCGGTTAGTAAGACTTTTATGATGTCAATTAACAAATTACTGTTAATTTTCGGTTAGTAAATATGATGTCAATTAACAAATTATCCGTTAATTTTCGGTTAGTAAAACTGGACGAGGAGCAGTCCAAGAATGGGTTAATTAGTAAAACTGGACGAGGAGCAGTCCAAGAACGGTCACACGATTTTGAAATTATGATGTCAATTAACAAATTACCGTTAATATTCGGTTAGTAAAACCGGTGATGTCAATTAACAAATTACCGTTAATTTTCGGTTTGTAAAACCGGACATTTATGATGTCAATTAACAAGTTACTGTTAATTTTTGTTTAGTAAAACTGGAGAGATGTCAATTAACAAATTAATGTTAATTTTGTGGTTAGTAAAACCAGACGAGGAGTTAACAAATTACCATTAATTTTCGGTTAGTAAAACCGGACAAGAAGCCGTCCAAGAACGGTCACACGATTTTGAAGGGGTGAAACATCAGAAAGATGTTTCACCCCTTCAAAATTAACGGGAAAAAACGCCTCAGTTAACGGCAAAAAACCGTTAACTGTTTAACATTACATAGCATAATTTCAGCATTTTTTCTATCTCAGCAATAATATTATGACATTTACAAATTATGCTTGAGTTCAAAGATTGAGCATTTTTCTCCACATCAAGAATTCTTTCATTATTTTTTATGATTGTTCTTTCTGTGGATTCTGGTAGCTCAAACTTATTTGCTAATTCATAAATTTTCATTCTGTTATCAAAATCTTTGATAGTATTAAGTTTACATTCCAAAGATATCATTTTCCTTTTCTTACTAGATGCAGGAGAATCATAATTACTTCATTTGAACAACATAGTTTTTAAGAGTTTAGAAAACATATAACAAAACAATCTTAACTTTCATTGATTGTAGAATCGTAATCATGTACGTAGAGTTCACGTGAAATGCATCCAATGCGTATCATAGCAAGATAGCATGCAGCAGTGTTGCCAAACGAAAAAATCAAGAACAGTGTAACTCCGAGTTCACATAAGTCAGGGTATTACTGTATTTAAATATTTGATACTGCACAAATACAATTAAAAATATAAATGGCAATCTCTTGCACTAGTAATGGATGGATGTGCCATGTTTATCTCTAAAAATGCTGATTTATTCTTGATTATATTAAAAATATATGGATGTATGTGTTTATATTTAAATAAATTCAAAAATATTAATATATTTTGTACTTCACAAATAAGATCAGAAATGTATAGATCATTCTTCTGTAATGAGTAAACAAGGCTGTTAGTAATGCATGTATCATCGGTTAATATTAAATGGAAATATAGTGATCTCTGATATTTCTGATCAACAATTCATGCATTTTCAGATAATTTTCATAATTTAGGAAATATGGGATAATTTATTTTACACCTGATTTCAAACATCAGATTTGCACTTTTGATGATCATACATGCTAGTTAGTTTTCCATTCCCATCAAATGAAGTGAAATTTCCATTGTGTGTTTTAATTCTGATCTTTTTTATTGTTTAACTTTTGTTAAATATTTTTGTTGAGATTCAGAAATTATAGAAAATTTTAATATTTCTTTGATATTTTCTGTTAAACAAGCTCTTCAATAAAATATAAAAAAAAAAACTACACGATAGAATTGCATCCCACTCTCAGCTAGCTTTTTCTTCATTTTACATAATGATGTTTCAATGCTGTAAACATTTTTTTGTTCTGTTTAAGTGACCTTATTTATTCTAATAGTGAACTAGATTTGGAAAATTTTTAAAATTATAAAAGAAATTATTTATTTATTTCAATGAATGTCATATTATTCTTACACTTGAAAGTTGGAGAGTGTACATGAGTATATATGGTAATAAATTTCAGTTTATGTAAAATAAGAATTTAGTAATTAAATTTATAATAAATATTCAACTGTTAAATATATTATTTCAATTTAATTATTATTATATATTATAAGAAAACACTAAAATTCAAAAAAATATGACCCAATAGCTCATAACAGATCTATATTATTAAAAAAAATTAATTCCCAGTATTTTCTCTCTGTTTCTAAATAAATCCTGCCACAGTAATGAAAATAGAGAGAAAATATAGAAACAACAGTATTATAGCTTATTGATTTTTTTTTACCAATATGTTGCCTATTGATATCTTAATGGCATAAAGAATTAATTACAGAACTCACAGATCTGATTTGAGCTCTAACAGATCTACAAATCATCAAAAATAAAATGATTTACATTACTTTTTGACAGCACTATATGAGAAAAATACTTTTATGATTTGTTTAAAATATTTAGCTCGATTTTTCAGCCACTAGTCCACTAATGGAAAGGCAACCAACAGAATATTGGCCAAGTCTACAATATTTAGATGATGTTGATAAAGGTGGCATAGCTGATTTAGCTGGTTTGAAAAAAGGAGATTTTTTATTAGAGGTATTTTTATTTTTTCTGTTATCAATCATTTTAATGTCCAAAATAGAAATTCTTTTATCTTTGATTGCTTCACTTATGTACATATCTAAAATAGTTCTTTGATAATATAATTAAAAATTAAATAAGTTAATCTGATACAAACTAATTAATTCTATATAGTATTCTATTAAATATCTTTCATTGTGTCAAAAATTGGAAAATCATTTCATTTTGCTATGAGTGAAAATAAAACATAGGATCTCTTATCCAGCAGGCTTAAGATCATAAAGCTTGATTTTTCAGTATTGAATGCTTAAGTTTTGAATTTTTAATTTCTAGTTTAAACTAAATATCTATATGGTTTTCAAAAATGTTCATATTTTGAAATATTAAAGATGCTAAATATTCATATTGTTAGATAAAAGATCCTGATATATAATATAATATATAGAAAGAAATTATAAATATACATATCCTAAAATTAATTTATAATAAGAATAGTATATCTATAGTATATAATATGGTAAGATTTAAGATCATCTGTCCTGGCTTATTTTTCTTTGGTTTCATCATCTTTGAAATCATCTGTTCTCCTATCTGCAACCTCTTCAATTTGTGATCCCCATCTTCACAGAAAATTTTTATTTCCTATCAGATTTAATCAGGCAGCCTCTCACTTTTTACTCCACATCTCTAACTACCATTCTAGAAATTTGAGAACATATTTAAAACTATAAAAATGGGTTAATCTTAGACTATCATAGATTTAAGAGACTAACTCATTCTGTTTAATCTTGTCATAAAAGAGATAAAATTGTAATATTTATTTCAATTTATTCCATAGGATGCAATTTGAATAAACAAAACATTTTGTAAACAATTTAACAAGGAAATTTTTTGTTTTAAACAATAGGAATTCTTATCTGCCATCTCAAAAATTAATCATAATAATAATACTTTTTCTAATAATTTGTAACCATAGTTAAATAGCATAATTACTAAAAATAATTCTTTTGGAATCTTAAACTTTTGGGAATAGTAATCAAATTAAGTATCAATTTTATGAATAATGCTGCTCAGCAATACTCAATAGAATAGTGTTACACATTTTATCAAATGTTTTAATACAATGAAACAAATTATCATATTTTTTAACATTTGTCAATGGTGTTGAATCTTTCATTCTCTGAAACATAATTCACCACTTTACAAATTTATAAAATCATACAAAATAACTTAGAATGAATCTGATTTCACAAATTCAACATTTAATATGTTGAGAAAATCTGAAAGTTTCTCACTGTGGTATAACCATTACAGAATATCATCAAAACTAAAAGCATTGTACATAAGTAGCATGGAACTATATGAGGGCAATGTACAGTGCACAATACATCAGGGCTAATAATCTTAAATCTTATCTATAATACTAAGTACAGTTTATAAAAATATACAAAATTTCAGTAACTTAATTTCTTATCACTAGGATAAAATAAATAATTTTATTTAAATTTTAAATTATCAATACATTTATAACTTGAGTTATATAAATAACTTATTCTAAAATCCTTTATTGAAATTGAATTTAAGTATATTAACATATACATGATGTACACAAATATATTTTGTTTAAAATAATTTAAATATGTAATATGCTCTTAACTACAGGAATACCTCGATTATCACGGTTTCGATTATTGCGATTTTCGAT